>MDKI01213060.1:0-14896 GCA_005239505.1 Nicotiana paniculata | reverse complement strand
TCAAAGTAGTTAAGCAAATCTTAAGAATTCCTGATTTATGGTATTTATTCTAGAGTCAAAAATCTTAAGAATTCCTTATTGGACAAGTCCTCTTGAAGGTCCCTTAGAGACTCATCTTTTTGGCCGTACAAAAGCTTCAAGGCATTCCTCTCCTTCGAGACTTTCTGAAGCTCGGATTCACGCTGGCTAAGGTCAGATAGAAACTTGGAAGATGGCTACACAAAAAGGGAAGATGCAAGTCAGACTTAAAGAAAAAAGAATAAGAAAGGGGATTGCAGAAACTAATGCTTACCCGAGATAGAAGACGCTGGGCCTCTTCGAGGAAAATCGAAGCGTCGCTGATATCGGAGGCATCATCGATCCCAGTGAAGCAATCCCGAAAGAGATCCCCTACACTAGAGCCTCTGCCAATTTCGGGGGTCTTCAACTCTCGAGCCTCCCTTAGTGCCTCCTCAGAAAAAGTCGAAAGTGAAGGCAATTGACCTGCTGTCATGGCCCCGAGCAAGTCGCTCGAGGCGCTATGATCGATCTTCGAGGTCTCAGAACTGGCCCCGTCCAGTGTAGTTGCAGATGGTTGAGAAATGATCTCGACCTCTGGATATTCGTGATCATCACCCAAATCCCTTTTGGAAGCCCCCTCAACACGAGGCTTAATTTCAGCAGCCGTCGTCAGCTCAGAAGGTTTGGCGACCTCGACCACTTTCCTGGGTCAGGCCGTCAGTTCCAAGACACCTTCTTCTTCTTTTTCTTCATCTCTCAGGTTTCGGACCGAGTCCACCGTGAGAGAGATTTTTCCTCCTTACCCTTTGAGGCTTGGTCTTGGGGTCCTCGGACTGCGGGGCACCCCTCCTCTTATTGTCTTTCCCCGATTTCGGAACCGGGGACTTGGCTTTTTCCTCGCCACTCGAGGGACTCAATATGGCATCCTTGGTCAGGCCCACATGAAAGAAGATTAGTGATAAATGAAGTAAAAAAGTTATTTCAGAGTATGAGAAAGAAGATCCTTACCGTGGTTCTTTGCCTCATATCTGCCCTTTGCCAAATCGCGCCATGCGCGTTCGGGATGAAAAGAAGTTGAGGATAACTTCCAAACCCAATCATCGAGATCGGGTACCGCTTGAGGCATCCAAGGAACAGTTGCATATCACAAGAGAACATTAGGCAAAGTCGAAGAGGGTACGAAGAACAAATTTTAGAAGGTCACTTACGGTCGGGGTTCCACTCCTTAGGAAACGGCATCTTCTCCTCCGGGATGATGTCACAGGTCCTTAACCGTATGAACCTGCTCATCCAACCTCGTTCCTTATCCTCGTCGATGCTCAAGAACAAGGCTTTTGTTGCCCGGCGTTGGAGCTCGATCAGTCCTCGATAGAGTCGAGGACGATATAACCGCATGAGGTGATTTAAGGTGAACTCTAGCCCCTCGCCTTACTGGAGAAGAAACACAACATAATCACTATGCGCCATAGCGAGGGATGGACTTGGCTGAGGGTGACCTGATATCTTTTGCAGAAATCAATGATCACCGGGTCAATGGGACCTAATGTGAAGGCGTAAGTGTAAACACTTAGGAACACCTCCACATGAGTAGTGATGCTCTCTTCGGGAGCAGGGATTTGCACCACGACCTTGGGACCTCAGTTGCAGTCCCTCTTCATAGCCTCGAGGTGGCTCGTCATTATCGAGCACATGTACATCGGCACATGCTCGCATCGTCCTGGGACCGATGAAGGGTTTTCGATCTTTAAGTCGGATTTTAGAGAACACGGGCCAGGAACGTACTCATGGGGAAGCGACTCTACCGGCGCTTTGTCGCCGGATGGCCGGGAAGAAGAGGAGGAGGCTTTCTCCTTTTGCAGTATAGTTTTTGAGGGTTTTTCCATTAATTAAGATAAAGAAGGGTGAAGAAAGATGAAAACTGGTGGTTTCGATGTTGTCAAGGGTGGCGAACAGACGGCGAAAAAGGAGGAGATGAAGAGAGTTAGAAGACTTAGAGGTTTGATTAGAGAAAAAGTAAAGTTTGATTCAATAAAAGAGAGTGTATTTATAGACTCACGGTGACGGTTCGGTGGCACTAGTGGCTGACCGCTAACTGACAGGCATTTATGATTTGGGGAACTGCATCGACGGAATGTTTCAGTCATGTCCATCATTTACGTCACGAGGGTGACGTCATAATCGAGGTATCAGAAAATCGAGGTTTAAATCGTTTCTTATCGTTATACTCTAAGAAACGTGAGGACTATCTTTATACAATCAAAATCGGGCATACCCGATTCCATAGGCATAAGAGCTACCTCGAAGGTAAGCTCGTAATGGACCGAGCTCAAGTTCGAAGATAGAATATTTAGCATGGAAATCGAGGTGTTCGCCAGAGATCGAGATCGAGCATGACTAACTTTGAGTGAGGTGTGATAGCGGAATGACGAGATATTAGCAACCATCGAAGATCTCGTCGGAATCCCGTAACAGATCGAAACAAGCGGTTATTGACGCCAATCATGGGATTTATTTCCATTAATAGAATTGTACCTTATCTAGGATTCCTATATTATATAAAGAGGGGTCCCATTCATTTGTAAGATCATCATTATTCACTGATAATGAATATACACGCTGCTCTCTATTTCACTTACTATCCATTATTGTTCATTATTGTTCTTGTTATCTAACCTCGAGATCATCCTGAATCGAGGTCGAAAGCACTGCTTGAGCACTGATTTGGTTTACTTTATTGTTCAATTTATTCATTTAATTTATTATTTATCAATTCGTATTGAATTAGATCACGTATCCTTAAAACCACAATATAAGTTTAATTGTTACTCGAATTTTAGGGTAAACAGTATCCATTAAATTCCTCTTTGATTATGCTGAACTTTATGTATACTTACGAAAGCTTCTATATGACTTTTTTTATGGCTCTTGAGGATAAATAGGTTATTTTATCAAATTTCTAATGCAAAATCAGGAGCTTTAAGAAATAAGGTCTAAAAGCAACGGGTATAAGAAATAGTGCAAGACTACTTCAAAGTAATAAAGGGTCCTATGGTGAATGCAATAAGTCGGGAATTTCTTCTTGTTTGAATTCTTATGGAAGAATGAACAGAACGAATTAGAGTGGAAATTTAATTTTTGAAAGGAGAGAAGACATTGCCTGAAAACTTTAAAATGGATATATGGGAGCAACCCTTCTTTCAAAACTCTTATAATTTCAGTAAAACAATTTCTTTCAAAAATTCATTTCTCGGGTTGGGACCTCGGAATTCAATTTCGGGCATACGCCCAAGTCCCATATTTTTCTACGGATCCTCTGGGACTGTCAAATCACGGGTTCGGATCTATTTACACAAAATATTGACCGAAGTCAACTTAAATTCAATTTTTAAGGCAAAGTTAGCATTTTTCTCAGTTTTTCATATAAAAGCTTTCTGGATATACGCCCGGACTGCGCACGCAAACTGAGGTGAGATAAAAGGAGGTTTTCAAGGATTTGGAACACAATTTTGACTTCTAAAACAGGAGATGACCTTTTGGGTCATCACACTTACGGTCTTACCATAATCAATTTCAATACGAATATATTTAGTTTTTTGTTAAGTTAAAATATACTTGCTACACATTAGAACAATTTTATAAATAATTTTAAAGTCCTGCATATTAAATCTTTATGTATAGTTCAAATAAGAAAAGATCTAATAAAAAGATTATAGCTGACATAAAAATTTAAAACTAAGAAAATAGTTAAATTATAAGTTTGTATAGTATAAAACATATTTTTAACATGTGAAAAAATTGTTTGTAGTTGATCCTATTTTATATCTTCTATAATTAACATATGAATATATGATTTTTCAACAACAAAAGGACTCTTAATGTTCAAGGATATGTGTACTACTACTACAAAGGAAGCATGATAACCTCAGAAATTAAGTAATAAAATTATAAAACTAAAATAAATTTGAAGTTAAACATATTGATTGTGACGATTGATCGACTTTTGCAGGGATGAATTTCTTACATTATTGAGTTATCTGAATAGGATCAACAATCATCAATTTTAAAAACTTACACTTTTTCGTTAACTTCTACTTTATACACATCTCAGACACAAATTTTAAATATAATATTTATGTGATATTTTAAAATTTTAACTCTTTAAGATAAGGTACACGCGTTAAGATACACGCGCAACGCGCATACCTTAAAACTAGTGTTAGGTAATAATGAGAACCTCTATAATTTTGCTAGGTTGATATGAAGATATATTAATGTTGTAAGTCAACTTAATTTAATCCGATAGTGCAAAAATTATTTATATTGCATGTGCACAAAACACTAACTCTTCTTTTGATTCATTCATTCAAGGGAAAATGACCAAATATACTCCTCTATTTTCATATATTATTTACTTTTAACTTTTGTTATACTATCGGGCCAAATATACCCTTACAGTCAACAAACTTTTAAAAATATCCCTTAATCTGTTAATTAATCCAAAATCTCCCCAATTCAATTTATTTAAATAACTTGTTGTTCTTCGTCGTCCACTATTTTTAAAAATTACGATTGATGTGAATGCTAAAGTTAGTGGAATATACAAATCGTTCATAATTTTTAAATTACCAATGCACCCATTTCTCTTTTTGTAATAAATAAAATCCATTTAAAATTTTATTTATTTTTCAATCATATACACAACGCAGTATTAAGTGGGTCTATTTATTGTATATTTTATGCAGCTGATCATCATGTATGTACATGTATATTCAAATATATTTTGTCATTGCCTGATTAGTATAGAGTTCGATCGACTAACTTAAGAGTGCACAATGTGCAGACATTTAATTAAAGCAAAGTTGAATTATTAGACAATGTAAAATCTTCAAGGAACTTGAACTTTAATCACTAATACTTGCAAAGTCTTTGTACATTTGGTGCAACATATTCATTTAAATTGGGATATTGTAAATACTTTTAAAATTTAGAAAAGCTACCTAATTTAGATTTTTCAATTTACTACTATACTTTATTTATTCGGTTGTGTTATTTAATATTTTTTTCTCTTATTTATTTTCTCTAATTCAGAAAGCAGGTAAATGTTAATTATTTCAAAAATAGTGGACCAAGAAGAATAACAAGTGATTTAAATAAAAGAAATTTGGGAGATTTTGGATTATTTAAGAGATCAAGGGTATTTTTTAAAGCTTGTTGATTGTATGAGTAAATTTGGCCCGATAATATAATAAAAAATTAAATGTAAGCAATATATGAAAGTAAAGGGGTTATTTAATCCTTTTCTCTTTCATTCAATTCTGTTTCACAGGATGAATTCCCCGTGAATTACGCAAAACGGCTCGAGCAACCGAGCAAGTTAAGGAATATCTAGACAACTTCAAAAAACAAACTGAATTACAAGCTTTGGTGGTCATAGATACCATTAACCTCAACCACATTTTCCAACCTGCAAATTCAAGTGATTCTTGAGGAACAATTTCTGAAGACTAAAACCAGTACTCTCTTCACACATGCTGATGTTTATGAGGTTTCACTTCGTTTTCGACTATTAAGACAAGAGAGTTACTATGTGATTATGTTTCAACCTCTTACCAGTAATTGTTCATCTAATTAATCTACCTATAAACTTGAAGTGTCATAATTTGTTTGTATTCGAGTTATATACAGTGATAATGAAAATATTTCAAACACTATATCAATGTAGTTTAACCGGTAATAATATGTTACTTACCTTACCATGCTAACATTTAATTTAGGCAAAATACATAAGTTCCCTCTAAACTCGTTTCAGATAATTCGATTGAACACTGTGTGAATTATTTCTTTCGTGAGAAATATCAATAATGCTTATTGTAAGAAATTACATGTTATAAACGTTTAAGCCAATATATGATTATGTAAATATTACTACAACATTGCTGCAACAAACTTAATTAAACTCTACTGACTATAGACAGTTACTTGTAATTAGATTTACGTAACACATAGTGTTTGTGAAAAAAGTTTACACTGTTAGTTTATAAATTATAACATAAAATCCTTTACTTAAACATGTAATCTACCTTGTGAGACGCGTTTACTATGTAGTGAAGCCTGGTCACGTGTGTGTCTTTGCCATATTAGATGGTGGAAGGAACTTTCTATGACTCAAGACTTGAATCTTGCCAGAAACCAACCAATTAAATGGTACATGTGGTCCGTGGGAGCTGTGTCGGGTCCAACAATGTCCAGGGAATGAATGGAGCTAGTTAAACCAATCTCTCTTGTCTACTTAGTCGATGATATTTTTTATATTTATGGTACACTCGACGAACTAGCTCTGTTTACAAAAGCTTTCAAAAGGTAGGTACATCTGAAAACTGTATATTTTATTTAGTTAGTATTTCGGCAACCTAACCTATTGGTATAAAGTTGAATGCAAAAGTTTTGAATTTATTAAGTCAATAGACTTCTCATATATGTTTGATGATGAGAGTGTGAATTGATGGAAATCCTCAAAATTTCAATTCTTCTTTCATGCCAGATTAAAAGAGTATCATTATTGAAGTTAATAATGACTTAGAAATACAGTGAGATTTGCCTTTATACTGCTGAAAGTTATATGGAATGTATTGTTTTTTAGTCAGTCCAATTGAACTGGGTGTATTACAATCTTCTTTTATTTTTCCCAATCGAAAATCTTCAGAGAGTCAACTGGGCACGATTTGAAATTCGATAAATAATTAGCATTCCACTTTGCTATTTTTGCCCGTGGCAGAGTTCAAACTTGTGACGCGAGCCTAAACACACACATCATATGTTGTCTTGTTGCTACAGAACCAAAACCGGAGAACCTGGGTTTTCTTACAATCTTTTGCCTCTAATATAGGTGCCTATGGTGCTAACACTAATTATCCTTTCTTTAGTTATAATGCTACTACCAAGAGTGCTAACATTATCAGCTGACTGGAAGCTTTCATTGATATACCTCAAGCCCAGGATCATGGTTAATTAAGACTAGTAAATTCATTTTGATATATTTTGGCAGTTAACATAACAATAGACATCAATTGCTATAAGCAAAACTTTTATACGTTCAATTGAAGCATTCCTCAAAACTTATACTCTTAAATCATGAGGGCAATTCATAAACGCATTGATAAAATCCTAAAAACATACTTCAGCAAGAACAATAGTACAAGTAAACAACAAATAAAAGTGCATAACTATCAAAGCAAAGGCAACGAAAGTTTATACCGGAATCGCTTATATGATTTGGCCAAGTTCACCAGCTCCTTTGCATCTTCAAGCTTCGAATGCTCAGCTAAGTCATCAACTACCTTCTGCATTGTTGCATTGTGAACACTAACTTTTGAATTTATACCTTTCTTACACAAGTCAACTGCAAAATCAAGATCATCCTTGTCACAAGAAAAATGAATGAGCATCCCAAATGTTGCATTATCCGGATAACGTTCATTTTCCACCATTTTCTCATACCATCTTTTCGCCTCCTCCAAGTTCGCATCATCCACAAACATTTTGATCATCGTGTTATAACTCAAAGCATTCGGGATGATGTCTTTCTTCCCCATCTCCTCAAACAACTCAATCGCCTCGTTAACCTGGTTATTCGCAACTAAACCTCGTAGTCTTATGTTGTAACTCCACATGTCAGCAACAATGTTTTTCTTTTGCATCAATACCCACAAATCCTCTGCTTCAGAAAACTTTTTACAATCATGATAAGCTTTCAAAAGCGTATTGAAAGTTACTTTATCAGGTTTAATGCCCTGATTTTCCATCTCATCCATTATACCGACAGCAGAATCCAAAGAACCAGCTTTACATAATGCTTTAATCAAAGTATTATAGGTCACTACATCACGCTCAATCGATAACTCCTCAGGTAATTCCTGAAACAACTCTCTCATAGTATCGTACTTTTCTGCCCTTACGCAGGCTTCTAAAAGGGCATTGAAAGCATAAACAGTTCGCTGGCATTTTAAGTTTGGCATTTCGTCGAACAATTTACGGGCATGTTCATACATTTTTGCTGTACCGTATAATAGTATGAGGCGGGAAACAAATAACTCATTGCTAATTTCCGGGTATTGTTTTTGGTGCTCAAGAATGTCTTCGATAGCGGAATAATTATTGTCAAGGCGGCGAATGGCGGATTGATAGTTGGAGTTGTGGCGTCGGAATTGAGGGGATTCCGATGATTTTTTGAAGTTGTTAATTATAGTTTGGAGTTCTTGTTTTTCGGTAAGTTTTGGTGTGACATTGGTGGATTTTAAGGAGGTTGTTTTGGGATTGTCAGTTTTAAGCTTGACGGTTATTTTGTGATTCTCGGCAAAGATGCCGTAAAGCCGGCGATAAAGGGAAGAAGAAGACATGTGAAATGTCGTTAGATTAGAATTTCGTAGTTGAGGTTTAAACCATTTAGGAAACTGGGCTTTGCTCTATATGAAGCCCGGTCCAGAATATGGTCTAAATTAGTGGTGTATATGGACCGGGTTAGTTCGTTTTTTATCAAAATTAAATCAAATCAAATATATCGGTTTGAATTGGTTCGATTTTGTCGGATTTTTCAGATTTTTTTTGTTACATGAAAATCATTCCAATCTTACTTTGTTAAAGTTATAGATAAAGTTTTGATAAGTGAATATATGTTTAGTAAATATTAAAAAAATTGACAAACATATGATCTATTAAAATATTCTAATGGGAGAATTTTTTTAATAATACATGATAGTTATTTTCTTAGTCGTCTAACAATAATTTTCATTAACGTACGCTTTCAAGGTTAACACATGATAGGATTCCAAATATTTCAATATTTTTAAAGAAAATTCAATATAAAGTCTTAAAACTATATATAAAAACTATATATTTATATGTCGGTTTGGTTCAGATTTTTTTACTCAACACCAAACCAAACCTAATCGGGGTTTTTAATCGGTTTGGTTTGATTTTTCGGTTTGGTGCGATTTTCCGGTTCGGTTTGAACACCCCTAGTCTAAATGATGGGTGGCGTGGTATAACAACATACTCATATAATTAGCAGAAAATAGCCATGGTTATAGATATTGATACCAAGTAGCCAATAAATATATATTACAATAATAAAATGTATATTACAATTTTTTCTTCTTATTTGTGTATATCAACATGTATATTAAAATTCTATTTTCATTCTTTGTATATCAGTAATATGAAATTATATATATAGTTATTGCTGCCTTTATATCAATGTATATAACAACAAAAATATTATATTATTTGTATAGAAGTGTATAACACATTGAATATGTGCATACCAAATAGATATCATGAGTTTATTTTTCTTCTGTGTGTATATCAAAAAATTATTTTCTTTGTATACCAAAATTTTATTTACTCCCATAATTATATTTATTATTTTTATATTTTAGAACTTGCTTAAACATGTTATATAAGAAAATTTATTTTTCTTTTTTGATCAATAACATAATTGAAGTAAGTTTATTCCATATGAATTTTTCCCTCTTAAAATCAATTGGACGTGATTCTGACTTAACTTTATATTGCCAAATCTAACAATGTAAATCACGATATACAATAATGTGTATATTACTGTATAACAAATAATTTCTTGTGGATATGCAAAAATACATACATACATATATGTGTGTGTGTGTGTGTGTATATATATATATTATAAGCATGAACATTTTTAAGCGAAGTTCGTTTACTAAAATGTCCTCTGAAAGACCAATTTATCCTTCCTATAAACACTACATATCCTATAATAATTTTGTACCAAAAAGTAAATTTACATTCCAATAAATGATAAATATCTATAGAAGTATATTAAATTATTCTATCAAAAATTATATAAGATTTACCCCTTATTGAATTCAAAATGTGATGTGCTCATAGCGAACAGTTACTCCAAATTTGAAGTGTTTATTCATCATTTTTTTCCCTTGTATTTGATGCATAATATATGCAATACTCACTTCTACTACTTAAACAGTTTTTATTTATAATGTATATTGTAATTAACAAAGTAGATGGCAGGATGAGCAAGAAATTCGATTTGAAGCAAGAGATATCACTAAAATAGGAATCTTTATTTATCTTAGACTTGAATGCATATTTTTATTTTATTTTTTCTAATTTGTTTTGCCTTTTCCCCCTATTTCTTCATTTATGGACTACCTTAAAATAACTAATGACTTTTCAGATTCTCTTTATTACACCTTACTCTCTTCCTCTTCAAAGGAATAATATTATAAAATTAAATATCAAAACAATAATATTGTAATATTTATTGTATTAAACTCTTCCACTACTCTTGTTTAGTTTTTCTGACTTTTGGTCTTTCTTTTTCATATATCTCCACACTACATAAAGCATAGATTCTTTCCTAAAACCAATGCTTTGTCACTCTCTAACAACAACATATAGAATGGAGAGGAGTAGTCATATAAACAGTAATATAAATCACAAATTGGTATCATGCCTATCTTTTATATTTGATTTACGCTCTGTGATTTTCTTCTTTTCTTTTCCAATGCAAAATATGATTGTCATGGTAAGGGTTCACTATCGCAACATAATTCTCCTCTTCTTGCACATGTGCTCGCTTCGACAAATACACGTTTCAGAATGAGAGTTCAAACATGACATCTCTCTAACTTTTGAATTTCAAGCATATCTATGTTCTAACATAATTTAAATTTTATTTTTATATCTCAAAAATATTTTCTAACAATATTCTTAAAAGTATATTCTCATGGTTATGGGGTATGTCACGACCCAAACCAATGAGTCGCGACGGGCACCCGTTAACTTACTCGATCGAGTACCAACATAATGTATCTTTTCATGCCATACTATCATAGACAACTGAGTCGGATGGCTGTTGTGAGATAATTAGAATACAACATGTGATACCAACTTATACAGAAGACATACGGGCCTATAATACCAAAATAACCACTCGTACACTGAACATAGGCCGATAAGGCCATACAATCTTTTACGTACATGACATCTGTCTACAAGCCTCTAAGAATACATAATCTTCAATACACGTCTAAATCATACTAACCTAACAAGCAACTCCGAAGCAAATGGAGCGCACCAATATCTTCCGTTGAGCTGATAGTCTACTTGGAGGGCTCTCGACCTGTCTATCGGAACCTGCGGGTATGAAACGCAGCGTCCCCAGGTAAAAAGGACGCCAGTACAAATAATATACCGAGTATGTAAGGAGTGAAAATCAGTAAATAATAGACATGAGAGAAACATGGAGTAAAAGACTCGACATGTACGTTTGCATAGCTCTGTGAGTCATCTCATTTTTATAATGTCATGCATATGCGTATAAATGTCATATCATGCATAGGTATATGCGTTCATAACATCATCAAGCCTCTGAGGGCATCCCATCATATCATTTCAGCCACTGTGGGCAAATCCTCAACGTATACCAACTGATCAGGTGGTGGTGCGTATATAACGCCATAACCCTTTTCCATATCCCATATATATATACGCATATATAACTCCATCTAGTCATGGGTCAATTTGCATGTATAAATGCATGAAATGCATATGAAAATACGTTAATAAAATATCTCGATATGTCATAAGACCATTATACCTCTGATTAATATCATGAAATAAACTTTACCAACTTACGTATTTTTGAGACCCATGAACAGATGATAGAATAATATTTCACATGGGAAATCAAGAACATAAGCATATCTAGTATTTCTATGAATAGAGTCATTTATGGAAATTGTGCATTTGCTCGTTTCATTTGTGTCGTATAGATCATGCCAAAAGAAAGAAAAGATAGACTTAACATACCTGAACCGATTTTCTTGACAATCCTTCCAACACATGTCTTTTGCGACAACATGTAACGGCGGATCAAATTAGGAAAAAATTCATATAATATTTTTTGAGAAAGATTGTACTGTATTCTCTTGAAATCACAAATCTCACGTTGCTATTGCAAAATTTATCCTTGCTGAAGCTTTTTCTTAAGAAATGAACAATTGATAGCATTGTTGTTACAAAGTGTATCCTTGTTGAAGCTTGTTCTCAAGAGATCAGAATTCAATTATGAATTAGAAAGCTTTTTTTTTAACCTTTAGGTGGGCTCCACTTGATATCATTGAATTCCGTGTTCTATAACGACAAAACCTCTTATTTTATTGATACTCGAAATATAAAATTCGGGCATTTACTTCAATTGGGTGGCCAAGTTGAAGCGTTCAACGTCGGCCTACCACCTTTTTTTTTCAAGGTTGAGCTTGTTCAATTGAAGCTAATGCTATGCTGTCCTTCCCTTGTTCAAGAGAAAGCGAGGACTTTCTTTTAGCTACCGGTCAAAACACTTTATTTTCTAAAGTTGCCACATAATGTAATAACTTAAAGAGTCATTCATGGGGTTTAAGGGGTGCTGCCACGTGAGTGCCTCCTCACTTATCCAATTATTCACCCCTTTTCTAAATCAATCTATTAATTCCCCCATTAATTCAATAATTAACCAATTACCCACATAATTAAGAATTATCTCAAATTACATCAAAAATTACTAATTTTAAATACACTTTATACACCTTATTATCATAGTCATATGGTACCTTGTATGGTACTAGTCCATAAATATCGGGTATTATCGTTCGGCCCGTATTTTATTCCAAATCGACAAACCTTTAACGAAACTCACTTTCTTCTATTTACTTACCTTCTCTCCTTCACGAATTTACTCATCACTTATTTGAAATAGCATAAAATGCTTATAATCTTAAAATAATCTTATTCCCGACTTACGTCGATTAACTTACGACGAAACTTTAACGTACGAAAAGTGCGGGATGTAATATATTTCCGAGCTTTCATCAATTTACTTATGGCGTACTTTCACGTATGAAAACATGAGGTGTAACTGGATTGCGCCCGGATACTAGTATATATATATATATATATATATATATATATATATATATATATATATATATATATGCTAGAGATATATACAAGATAGAAATAAGAATAATTTTTTAATTAAACAAAAGAAAAAGGGAAGAAGAAAAAATGAGAACGAATCCACCCATAAAAAAAGATTGATAAAAAATGTATGATACATGTGTGTAGAGGTATTAATTGATATTTAAAAATTGACTGAACCGACTAAATTGTACCGTACCATACCGTATCATATCAAACCGATTTTTAGGTTTCTTTTAATAAAATTATAGGTATTTATATAAATATATAACCGTACCGATAATTAGGTAGGTTTTTTGTAACACTCCTCAAATCTATAAAAGTTTCAACACGCGCTAAATATAGAATTTAAATTTTTTTTATCTTCAATTATACTTCTATTACGGATTTAAACCCTTGTGCTTGATTTTCAAGTTACTTTTCTATTTATAAATAATTAGATATATAATTAGGAGAATATTAATAATTTTAATATTATTAATTATTAAAAGCGAATATCATTAATTATTAGTTAAATTTTAAAAAAACAGGAAAAAGGAAAAAGGGCCTAAAGACCATAAAATGGGCGGTTGGAAAACAAAGGCTTCAAGCCTTAAGAAAAACAGAACCTTGGTTCTGTCATTCACGCAAAAGGATTTGTTCAATCACGAAACAGAGAGCCACGAAAAAGAGGCTCCTTACTCACGCAGGCAACGAAAAATCTAGGGATCTTTACAAATCACTAATTCTTGAACAGTTAATAAAATTCTCTATTGTCAATTACCCTAAAGTAGTAATAGGTAAGAATTGAACAGTTAATTCCCTTCTTTCTCTATATCGACAATAGATTTTATGTTTAGGTGTGAAACTCTAAAATTAATTAAAATACACTAGTTGTTGTACAATTAATTGTTTGACGAATATAAATTGGACTGGGGCCTACGTATTGGCTCGACGAATTTTGAGGTGAGTTGATATAACTCTTTACTAAGTGGTTTAACTCACAAAAGCACGCACACAAGGTGTTTGATGAATTGCTTAAAAGAGATTATATTTAATTAATTGTAGCTAGTGAGTACCTATTAACTTAGAATTGTTCTAGCAAAAGTTTAGATGATTTATTATGATATATGTGCATGAATTTTCAGATTTTTTTGTTATTCTTATATGCTATTTTCATGTTGAAAATTTATGAAGAAGCAAGAATCTTTACAAAATACTTTTAGATGTTTATTTCATTCTTATGTCATGATTTACATTTAATGATACCAGCATGAGCATGTACATGATGTTCCAAAAAGAAAAAATTTAGACTTGAAAAGTCACAAGAAGAAGTTTTAGAAAGAAATTTTTTTTAGGAGCATCCTTTAGTCTGAGAAGGGGTCATCGTCCAGGCCGAGGGTCCTGACCAGGGCTTTGACTTCCTGAAACTACTTGTCCCAATGTAGGGAGCACACGAGCCGAGGGTCTCGTTGCTGAGAATTTACTTAGCCATTCTAAGGTATGATAAATGAGCGCTGAAAACCATGAAGCGAGTGGCACCTCGTGGATTGGGCCTATTCGATCAGGTTGGGATCGAACCCATGCTGATCACACAGTGACTAAGACAGAAATAGGTCAGGATAGTTAGAACTCCCAAAGTATAAAGTGAAGTATTTTTTTTTTGGAAAGAAAAAGAAAAGAATTTATTTTAGAATATTCATAAACGGCTATTATGCAATTATTTTAGAATTGTTCTTATAAACTTTATGTTTTACATGCATTTAGAAACTTTGCTCATAATGTGTATGTTATTAAAGTTTCGTCCCCTGTCGTTGAGACTCACTGAGTACAATGGATGGTACTGATGAGTGGCTAGAATTCGTGATTTTAAGCATTATATCCCTCGCATTTTATGTGCTTT
>MDKI01121221.1:0-45436 GCA_005239505.1 Nicotiana paniculata | reverse complement strand
GGAGGGTGGGGGTGGTGGGGGGAGGATAAATATATAGTGATAGTTAATTAACGAGTATTACAATATTAAAAAAAATTCAGAACTTATAAATCCGAATAAGATAAATTCTAGCCAAAATATTTTTAAAAGATAATATAATACGATCAACTAAAGACAGAAAGAAGCCCACTGTGATTTTCCTCGTTTCTGTTTTCATTATGTGTTTCCTGTATTTCAGTTTCGACTGATTTTTCAAATAAGATTTTTGAGTTGAGTTTTTCATTTTAAAAAATTGGTTTTTCATTTAGAATCGATGTCACGCTATTGTTCTTATTACAACAAAAGAAAAGTTGATTTGTGATAGAATACATAAATCTGACCGAAACTTTTGACATATATTTGTGACGATTTCGTTCTTCAATCATAAATATTTTACGATGCTCGAATTTGTAATGATTTTATGTTTCTATTTTCTTGTAATAATTAAGAGTACTATCCTTTATACATATGTCATAACTGAATGCGTTGAGACTGAAGTTACTATTTTGACTGAAAAGTCTAAAGCATATGTCTCTTCTTGAATAATAAGAAAACTAGGGTTTCAGTACATATTGTTAGTTATAAACTGAGTGACATTATGATTTTATGTTAGACCAGTTGGTTTACTTCTCTTAAAACGTCTCTTACTTGTGTTTTGAGCACATAAAATAATTATCTAGCTTCTTCTTCTTCTTCCAATCAAAGCTACCGTCAACATGGGAGGGGTTAGGTCTGCATAAATATCTACTTCATATATTAATAATAAAAAAGCAACTAGTACGTTTACAAGAGGTATATGCAGCCTAACCTCTTTAAAAAGGTATATTTTTCAAGCAGTATGTAATAGGTAAATATCACCAAACGTGAATTGGGGTGAGATGGATAAGATCACTGCACCCTTAACCAAAGGTCTCAGGTTCGAACCTGAATATGGAAAAAATCCTGTTAAGAAGCACTTTTCCCTTAAATGTGGCTTACGCGGAGCGAATCCGAATATAATCGGGCTCCAATGTCGATACCGGACGAATAAAACCAAACAAAAAGATATTATAAAAATATCTTTTGTTGACAAGAAAAAATACAAGAAGGGGTATGGTTAAGGTAAACAAACCAGTGTAAATACTCCCTCAGGTTAGGATTGCTTGGGCTTGGAGCATCAGGATCCACCATAACCTTGGAAAAATTAAAAAACAACAAAATCTCAAATGTCATCAAATCATTCCACATTAAGAAAGATAAAGAAATTAAAACTAAACACCACCGTTTATATCGTATACTCCATCCTTTTCATTTTGCGTGGTGGGATTAGGAGTATAAGTGACGAAAGTTAATAATTCAAAAAATTTAAGAGGTATTTGAAAAAAATCATGTGACAAGAATGTCGAGGACTCAAGCAACATAAACAACCTCTTGCAAAAAACGCAATGTAAGACTGCGTATATAAGAGCTAATGAGATCCAACCCTTTCCTAGACTCTGTATATTGGGGGAGTTTATTTGAAAAAATTGTGATTAGAAAGGAAATATTTTTTATTTTTTTCAAATAGTAATAGTGATACATAAAATAAAACAGAAGAAGTATGATTTACCAGAGTGTAAAAGTTGCGAAGATCATCCCCTCCGATTTGAACCCTAGGTTGAGTAACAATTTGAGAAGGTTTCAAGCCACATGCATTGTTGACTTCCCTATTATTGTAAACCACTCTAAGGTCAACAGACCTTGTGAATGGATCTAAAACATCTCCTACCACACGACCAACTATCAGAGGATCTATTCTTGGCATGATGATAGAAGATGTAATATATTATCACTATATATACACTAAATACTTTACTTTGCTCTTTCAAAGTTATAGCAATGCGTGATCAGAAGGAGGAGCTAGCTATGGCTATTTATATGAGCAGTATTGTTGATATTGTGTGGTGCCTATATGGTTAATTGGTTTTTGTACTATGCCAAGAATCCTACCTTTTTTATGGATTCTCCCACTAAAAACCCCTATTCTTAGTTGATGCTGATCTTTGTAAGAGAATGAACCGAAGAGAATAAGCATCTTAAGTTCAGGTGACAAATATGTGGGTTGGATCAAATGTGAACGGGTCATGATTCAGCCCCTCAAAATAATCAAATTAAATAACGCATCATAAATCAACTCGCCCAACATGACCCATGTTTACCTCGAAATACCACTACTAAAAATTCGGTAAATACCGACCAGAAAAACCAACTAATTTCGATCGGTTATGGCTAATTACCGACCAAAACGCAGCCAAATACGCTTGGACGGTATTTTGATGGTCGTTTTAATATACCTACCAACGTTGATCGGAAATTACCGACCAACTTTGGTTGGTATATTAAAATGACCATCTTAGAATGAAAATGATTTACCGACCAACTTTGGTGGGAAACATATTTTATTAATTTAATTTTACGGACCAAAGTTGGTCGGTGTATTTAATTTATGTTTTTTATTAATTATAAAAATTAAAAAATCCGACCAAAGTTGGTCGGTAACTGAAAATATATATTTTTTAAAAATAATTAAAATTTGACATTACCGACCAACGTTGGTGGGTAATCTCAACAGTGCAGGTAACATACCGACCATATTTGGTCGGTAATGTTGAATTCTGGGAATTCATTGTTCATTAACCGACCAACTTTGGCCGGTAATAGTCAATAATATTTTTTTAATAAATACCGGCCAACTTTGGTCGGTAATTTGCAGTTATTTATTTTATTATTAAAAACCGACCAACTTTGGTCAGTTTTTCTAGGTTTAATTTTGGCATAAAATGCCTGTTTTGGTAGCTACACCACCTGTCAGCATACCAACAACAACAACAACAACAACAGAACAACCAAACATTCAATAAATACTTTAAAACTAACAAATTAAAGTTTAATTGAACATAACAATCCAAAACTAAGTTAAGACTAATTACAACAAGTTCAAAACTGGTTCTAATTGTCTAGTTCAAAGTATATAAAAGTCAAAGGGTGTTTTGTACAACATCATTATCACCGTCTGATGAACTTTCATCTACAAGACGGTATAGAGAAGGGTCTTGTGGAGGACGGGAAGAACGACCACGGGAAGGACGGGAGGAACGATCACGAGCAGGGTGGGAGGAATGATCACGTGGAGGACGACCCTCTGGCGATGAGTCATGAGACTGAGGCAACGAAAAAGCTCCAGTAGATAGGAGAGTTCTGATCTGAGCTTGCACGCCAAGGAATTGAGCATCCCTTACCCTTTCTCTTTCCTTGGCCGCTTCTAGCTCGGATGTGAGCTTTGTCACAGTCTCCCGCATAGCGGAGAGGCTCTCCCCATTAAGTTGCTCGTCTTGCGAGGAAGTCCATATTCCTTGCATTCCACACTTATAGCGATGGAACTCTTTAGTAGGAATCCCGTATACCTTCCCCCATTTTGGACCGCCAACAGACTCCAACCATAATCTTTCAGCATCCTCGTCCGAAGGTTGGGTTGGCTCACCCGATTCACCAGCTGGATGACTGCGAATAAATTCCTCCACGTTACATTGGTAGCGACTCTATATTATTTTAAATTGAATCAGTATTTCAAAATTCTTATAAAAGTAAATTATAATACTTAAAAAAAATTAAAAGCTTACACTTGCAGTCGAGGCCCGGTCCTCGACCCACTTTTCTTGATCCGTCTCTTTCTTCTTCTTTACAATATGCGTCTCCTTGAATAGCTCATCATGGCTCATTGGACGCCCCAACTTCTTTTCCTGAAAACAAATTAATTTAGTTAATAAACAGAATAGATATACATAGAAAAGTAAAATAATTTAAGCAATTACGTACCAATCTTCTTTTTATTGTCCCTAGGTTGATCGCACGTCCAGTGTGCAAGGATCCTCCCTTCTCGGATGCGCGAGATTTCTTTCCTTTTTTCGCTCCTCTCTAAGAAGTCTGCGTTAAGCCATTGCCTTTGCAAATCATCCCATAAATTCTGAAGTAACCAGCCAGGCCTTGTGTTCTTCTTTCTAGCATCGTAGAAAGCATCCGCCAATTTCTTACGAGCTTTATGATGAAAATTTGCAGCCACTTCCATGCTATAGAGGTCTTCCCATACACACTTACTCTTTATTTCAAAAGTTAAATATTATATGGAAACATCATGAATAGAAATTATTAAATTGCTTAAAAGAACATTTATACCTTAAATCGATTGAAAATTTGCTCCTTCAGCGAGAATGGGAAATCAGTCCAAGTCGCATAAGGGCCATCATAAAGCTTTCTGATGGAATTGGTGATTATTCTCGTAGTCTTACGGTGAGAACCTGCAATTTAACAATAAAAACACATTAACATCTTAGTAAAAATGTTACAAAACAATAAACGCAAAAATAACAAATAACTCTTACCCATCACCCTCAAGGACTATGATGATCTTGCCATATAGATCATAATGCAATTCCTCGTGATCATCGTCTGAAGCATGTGTATCAGAGGCATATGTGGAAGGTGTAGGGGGTCAGAGCTACTGCCTCGCAAGCGAAGGCCTGAAATAGATGGAGTCGTTGATGAAGATGATTGCGATCCATGTGACTGTGACATAGCTGGATGCGACCCAAGTGGTTGTAATAGTAATGGATATGACCTGAGTGGTTGTGACATGGTGTCACGACCCGCTTTACCCTCCGTCAGGCATCATGAAGGCACCTATTCTCTACGACTAGGTAAGCCTAATTGCGGAAAAGATATTAAATAGAAGCAATAAAATAAAGACAGAATAAAGTAAATCTACTAATGAAACATCGCCACTTGGCACGTATGAAACATAACTTCCCAAAACCCGGAATGTCACAAACAGTCACAAGCTTCTAACACTAATGTATATCTAACAAAATTGAAAAAGTACATAAGAATGTTTCTACAAGATAGAATAGAAGGAGACTCGGAGGATTCTGCGGACGCGGCATAAATACCTTGCAGTCTCCCGGAATCAGCAGTAGCAACTAACCACGAGGCTGATAGCTCGTACCTGGATCTGCACACGAAAACATGTGCACGAAAGGGCATGAGTAAACCACATTTGGTACCCAGTAAGTGCCAAGCCTAACCCCGGTCAAGTAGTGACGAGGTCAGGTTAAGGCTCTACCGGATTTCTAAATAAGTCAGTTTAAAACAGTACAAAAGATAGGTAATGTCTACAGTAAACAGTTTAAGAAAAATAATATAAGTTTACAGTAAAAAAATCCTCGGCTCAACATAATATATATCACAAAGTGGAATCGTCCAGGATACCGTCCCGTAGATCCAAATGATTATGTAGTACAAGGGAAAGCTCCCGGAATACGTCCGTAGTCCCAATTTAAATATGCAGTACAGGGGGAAAGCTCCCGGAATACGTCTGTAGTCCCAATTTAAATATGCAGTTTAGGGGGTGCTCCCGGAATACGTCCGTAGTCCCAATTTAAATATGCAGTACAGGGGAAAAACTCCCGGAATACGTCTGTAATCCCAATTAAAACATGCAGTACAGGGGGAAAGCTCCCGGAATACGTCTGTAGTCCCAATTTAAATATGAAATGCGAATGAATTCCAGATATGGTTATTTAAACAGTTCGAGATAAAAATCACAGGCAAAACACATGACAAGACTAACTAAACATGGTGCACATAGTATCAAATAGGAAATTCAGGTAAAACGGGTAGGCATGCTCCTTCCTATTCTAACTACACAATTAGCACTTTAAATAGTGAAATAAGAGTAAAATGATTTATGGCATGGAAAGAACAATGGAATTTTTGCAAAAATGGCCCGTGCACGTACTCGTTAGCTCGCGTACACGGCTCCCATACAACAAATAGTATCAAACAACCTAAGGCGAAGTCCCCAACACAGAGTTAGGCAAGCCACTTACCTCGACTGCTCTACTCAACTCAAAACCACGCTCTTTCAACGAGTACCCGACTCCGAACGGCCCAAATCTATTCAATTCAATTGCATAATGTAAATATCACTTTAAGGAATCATTATAGCTAATTAGTTCGAACCTAACAAGAATTACTCGAATCGGATATCAAAATCTCGATCAAAACTCACAAGCTTGGCCTAAGAACTTTATCCAAATGTTCCCCAATTTTCTACCATCAATTCGAAATTAAAGGGTAGATTCAAGTGTCTCTTCAAAAATCGCAATTTCCCGAGCTCTAAATTGTTTTAGAAATTATAAATTTCAAACCCTCGGATTTTGTATAAACAGCCCAGGAATTCCGCACCTGCAGTCCCGCACCTGCGAAAATCCATCGCAGGTGCGAAAACTCACTAACAGGGTTGGGGCTGCACCTGCTGTCACTGGCCGCATCTGCGGCTCCGCACCTGCGGAACCCAGACTGCACCTGCGAGCACTGGCGGACCTTGGCCAAGACCGCACCTGCGTGTTCGCACCTGCGGCTCCCCATCCGCAGGTGCGAGACACCAGAACCAGCAATGTTTCAACTGGTTTCGTAAGTCCAAATTCATCGTGTTGAGCATCTGAAACATCCGCGAGCTCCCCGAGGCCTCAACCAAGCTTACCAAACAGTCCTAATACCTTATCCAAACTTAGTCGAGCCTTCAAAACACATCACATAACATCAAAATCACCAATTATGCATGGATTCAAGCCTAAGTACTTACGAAATTTTCAAAAATCTATAACTGATGCCGAAACACGTCAAAACTAGTCCAAAAGACCTCAAATTTTACACATGGGTCATAAATGACACTACGGACCTACAGCCACTCTCGGAATTCCATTCCGAGCCCCATATCAAAATTCCACCTATCGGCCGAAATCACCGAAATCGCCGAAATTCGAACTTTCGCCGATTCAAGCCTAAATCTACTACAGAACTCAAAAACCTATTCCGTACACGCTCCTAACTCCGAAATCACCCAACGGTGCTAACGGAGTCGATGGAACCCCATTCCAGACCCGTCTTCCCACAGTTCCATCTACAGTCCGATTTCTAAAACTTATACTCATATATCGAGACTATGTGTCCAAAAACTATTGAAAATTCACGACTAATCATTCCGACAAGTTCCAAAAGCAGAAATAAACATGGGGAAGGTAGTTATTAGGGGATCGGGGCGCTAACTCTCAAAAAGACCGACCAAGTCGTTACATTCTCCCCCTCTTAAGAAAATGTTCGTCCTCGAACGAGTATAGAGACATACTTGAAGCTGTGAAAATATGAGGGTACTGACTGCGCATATCCTGCTCGGTATCCCAAGTCGCCTCCTCGATCGGCTGACCCCTCCACTGAACCTTGACTGATGCAATATTCTTTGACCTGAGCTTTCTGACTTGTCTATCTAATATAGATATTGGCTCCTCAACATATGATAGATCCCTGTCCAACTGGATTGAACTGAAGTCCAAAACATGAGTCGGGTCACCGTGATACTTCCGGAGCATAGAGACGTGGAACACCGGATGAACTCCTGCTAGGTTGGGAGGCAAGGCTAGCTCATAAGCAACCTCCCCAAATCGTCGCAACACCTCAAAAGGGCCAATAAATCTCGGACTCAGCTTACCCTTCTTCCCGAACCTCATGACGCCCTTCATAGGCGATACCCGCAGCAAAACCCGATCACCAGCCATAAATGCCAAATCACGAACCTTCCGATCCGCATAACTCTTCTGCCTGGACTGAGCTGTGCGAAGTGTCTCCTGAATCACCTTCACCTTGTCCAGGGCATCCTGGACCAAATATGTACCCAACAATCGAGCCTCGCCCGGATCAAACCATCCCACTGGGGACCGGCACCGTCTACCATAAAAAGCCTCATACGGCGCCATCTGAATGTTGGACTGGTAGTTGTTATTATAAGCTAACTCTGCAAGTGGCAAGTATCGGTCCCATGACCCTCCAAAATCCATCACACAGGCACGGAGCATATCCTTAAGAATCTGAATCGTGCGCTCGGACTGCCCATCTGCTTGAGGGTGAAAGGTTGTACTCAACTCTACCCTGGTTCCTAGCTCCTACTGAATGGCACTCCAGAACCGTGAAGTGAACTGTGTACCTCTGTCTGAAATGATAGATACTGGAATACCGTGGAGGTGAACAATTTCCCTGGTATAAATCTCCGCCAACCTCTCGAAGGAGTATGTAGTCAACACTGGAATGAAATGGGCTGACTTGGTCAGCCGATCCACAATCCCCAAATAGCATCGAACTTTTTCAAGGTCCGAGGAAGCCCAACCAAAAGTCCATGGTGATCCGCTCCCACTTTCACTCTGGAAGCTCAATTTGCTGAAGTAACCCTCCTGGCCTCTGATGCTCATATTTGACTTGCTGACAGTTGAGACACTTAGCCACAAACTCCACTATATCCTTTTTCATCCTTCTCCACCAATAGTGTTGTCTCATATCCTGGTACATCTTTGCGGTACCCGGATGAATAAAATAGGGCCTCCTCAAGAATCAACTCCCGAATCCCATCCACTTTGGGCACACAGATCCGACTCGGCATTCTCATCACACCGTCATCTCCTATAGTCACATCCTGGGCGTCACCTCGCCGAACTCTGTCCTGAAGAACCAGAATGTGGGGATCATTATACTGGCACTCTCGAATGCGGTCATAAAGAGAAGACTAAGCCACCACACAAGTTAAAACTCGGCAAGGCTATGAAAGATTCAATCTCATGAACTAACTGGCTAAGAGCCTCTCAACTGCCGGAAGATATGCTAAACTCCCCAAACTCTCCGCCAGCGACTCAAGGCGTCGGTCACCACATTGGCCTTCCCCAGGTGGTATAATATAGTGATGTCATAGTCCTTTAGTAACTGCACCATCTCCGCTGGTGCAAATTAAGGTCCTTCTGCCTGAACAAGTGCTGCAAACTCTGCTGATCCGTAAAAAGCCCACATGGAGCACCGTACAAATAATGACGCCAGATCTTCAGGGCATGGACAATCGTTGCTAACTCGACATCATGAACCGAATAATTCTTCTCAGGCACCTTCAACTGTCTAGACGCGTAGGCAATCACCCTATCGTCCTGCATCAATAATTCTCCAAGGCCAATCCTCGAGGCATCACAATAGATAGTGTAGGACCCCGAACCTGTAGGCAACACTAATACTGGGGCCGAAGTCAAAGCTGTCTTGAGCTTCTGAAAGCTCTCCTCACACTCCTCAGTCCACCTGAACGGAGCACCCTTCTGGGTCAGTCTGGTCATAGGTGCTGCAATAGATGAAAACCCCTCTACAAAGCGACAGTAGTACCCTGCCAAACCAAGGAAACTGCGGATCTCCATAGCTGATGACGGTCTAGGCCAACTCTGCACCGCCTCCACCTTCTTCGAATCTACTTTGATCCCATCCCAAGACACTATGTGGCCCAAGAATGCCACGAAATCAAGGCAGAACTGACACTTAGAGAATTTCGCGTACAATCTCTTCTCCCTCAAAGTCTGAAGCACAGTCCTCAAGTGCTGCTCATGATCTTCCTGTAATCGGGAATACACCAGAATGTCGTCAATAAACACAATGACGAAGGAATCAAGATAGGGCCGAAACACATTGTGCATCAAATGCATAAAAGTTTTTGGGGCATTGGTCGGCCCTAATGACATAACAAGAAACTCGTAGTGGCCATATCTGGTCCTAAAGGCAGTCTTCGGGATGTCCGACTCCCGAATCTTCAGCTGGTGATAGCCATATCGCAAGTCAATCTTAGAGAATACCTTGGAACCCTGTAGCTGGTCGAATAAGTCATCAATGCTGGGCAAAGGATACATGTTCTTCACATACGCATAGATCCATCCTTTTTCTTCACAAATAGCCCTGGAGCACCCCAAGATGATACATTAGGCCTGATGAAACCCTTATCAAGCAACTCCTGTAACTGCTCATTCAACTCCTTCAACTCAGGAGGAGTCATATGGTAAGGAGTGATAGAAATGGGCTGAGTTCTCGGCAACACATCAATGTCGAAATCAATATCTCTATCGGGCGGAATACCCGGAAGATCATCTGGGAATACATCAGTAAAGTCCCTCACTACTGGGACTGACTCAACTAGAGTGGTATCAGCACTTACATCTCTCACATAGGCCAAATACGCATCACACCCCTTCTCAACCATCCGCAGATACTTAAGAAATGAAATAACCCTGCGGGGAGTATACTCTAAGGTACCTCTCCACTCTAATCTCGGTAAGCTTGGCATAGCCAGCGTCACAGTCTTAGCGTGACAATCAAGAATAGCATAATGGGGCGACAATCAGTCCATGCCCAAGATAACATCAAAATCCACCATGCTGAGTAATAACAAATCAGCCCTGGTCTCAAAACCACTAAGAGAAATCAAACACGACCGATATACGCGGTCCCCAACTAGAGAGTCTCCCACAGGAGTAGATACATAAACAGGGGAACTCAAGGAATCCCGAGATATCCCCAAATGTGGAGAAAAATAAGAGGAAACATATGAATACGTAGATCCTGGATCAAATAATACCGATGCATCCCTATGAAAAACAGGGACAATACCTGTGATGATAAGCCTGAAGCAATGGCCTCGGAACGGGCTGGAAGGGTATAGTATCTGGCATGGTCTCCCCCTCTAGGGCGACCTCTACCTCCCCAGCCTCAACCTCGAGCTGACTGAGAGGTGGAGTGGTAACTGGGGCTGGAAGGATAGCTGGAGGGCCCGACGGAGCACGTGGAGGCTGATAAGACTGTGGAGGTGCACCCCTCCTGATCCTGTGGCAATCTCGAATCACGTGACGAGTGTCACCACACTCAAAACAACCCCTCGGAGGACGCTGCGAATGAGACTGAATAGGAGCTGTCCTACTGGGCTGGCCAGAAATAACACCTCGAACTGGAGGCACACTGGATACTGGCGGTGCATAATAGAACTCTTGAGGTCTAGATGGAGCTGGAATACCGCTGGCTGCTGGAAGGGATGATTGAACACGGCGTCCCATAAAGCCCCTAACGTAACGTGTTGCTGGTGCACGAGCTCCTGAAAAATGGCCAATCTCTCAAGACCTCTTGGCCTCTCTCTCTCCTCTCGGTCCTGGGCGAACATGGCCTCTACTCTCCTGGCAATACTCACTGCTTGCTGATAAGTGATGCCCATCTCCAACTCTATGGCCATACTGGTCTGAATACTAGGGTGAAGTCCCTTAATGAAGTGGAAAACCCGCTCTCTGACTGTGGCAACCAAGGCTGGTGGATGTCGAGCTAACGCACTGAAATGGACAGCATACTCCGACACAGTCACAGCACCCTGGCGCAACTGCTCGAACTCCGCGTGCCAAGTATCCCTGAGGCTCTGAGGGACATACTCTCGCAAAAACATCTCTGAAAATTGAGTCCAAGTGAGTGAGGCTGCCTCGTCCGGACTACTCAGCTCATAGGCCCGCCACCACTGATATGCTGCTCCCCTCAGCTGGAAAGCGGTGAAAGAACCCCCACTGGTCTCCACAATGCCCATAGTGCGAAGAATATGATGACACTCCTCAAGAAAACCTAGAGCGTCATCTGAAGCTAGCTCGCTGAAAATAGGTGGGTGGTACTTCTTGTACCTCTCAAGTCTGAGTTGCTCTGCCTCAGAAGCAGCTACCCTGGTCCCATGCTGTACCAGAGCCACTGGGGGCATAGGAATATACTCCAAGGCCTGATCAACCTGGCCCATCTTCTAAGGAGTGCGGGCTGCGGGAGTCTGTGCCTCTCCCCCGGCCTGAGATGTAGCGGGAGCTATCGGAAGTAGTCCAGCTTGAGCTAGAGTGCTGAACATGCTCATGAACTGAGCTAAAGTCTCTTGTAAGGCTAGAGTAGCAATAGGGACCTCCTACGCCGTCTCTCCAGCTGGGTCTGCTATAGGCTCCTTTATCACTGCTCTCGCCGGTGCTCGGGCTGCACCGCGTGGTCGTCCTCTACCCCGACCCTAGCCTCTAGCGGCTCTGGTAGGGGGCTCGGGTGCCTGGTCATCGGTCCTCCCAGTACGGGTCCTCACCATCTGTGGGAAAGAATAGAATAGTATTTTAGAATTTTTTTTTTGATGTCAGTAACTCGCACGACAAGGAAATCAAAGAAATGTGATTCTTCTTAACAGTTACATAGCCTCCCTAAGATCGATACGGAGGTCTCCGTACCAATGCGCGAGACACTAATAAATCGGCTTGTGACTTGTGACTCCTATGAACCTAGACGCTCTGATACCAACTTGTCACGACCCGCTTTACCCTCCGAAAGGCATCGTGACGACACCTAGTCTCTACGACTAGGTAAGCCTAATTGCGGAAAAGATATTAAATAGAAGCAATAAAATAAAGACTAAATAAAGTAAATCTACTAATGAAACATCGCCACTTGGCACGTACGAAATATAACTTCCCAAAACCCGGAATGTCACAAACAATCACGAGCTTCTAATAGTATTCTAGCTCTAACAAAACTGGAGAAACATTTCTACAAGATAGAATAGAAGGAGGCTCGGAGGATTCTGCGGACGCAGCAGAAATACCTTGCAGTCTCCCGGAATCAGCAGCATCAATTAACCACGAGGCTGATAGCTCGTACCTGGATCTGCACACCAAAACATGTGCAGGAAAGGACATGAGTACACCATATTTGGTACCCAGTAAGTTCCAAGCCTAACCCCGGTCAAGTAGTGACGAGGTCAGGTTAAGGATCTACCGGATTTTTTTATATAAGTCAGTTTAAAAGAGTACAAAAGATAGGTAATGTCTACAGTAAACAATTTAAGAAAAACAATATAAGTTTACAGTAAGAAAATCCTCGGCTCAACATAATATATATCACAAAGTGGAATAGCCCGGGATACCGTCCCGTAGTTCCAAAAGATTATGCATTACAGGGGAAAGCTTCCGGAATACGTCCGTAGTCCCAATTTAAATAAGCAGTACAGGGAAAAAGCTCCCGGAATACGTCCGTAGTCCCAATTTAAATATGCAGTACAGGGGGAAAGCTCCCGGAATACGCATGTAGTCCCAATTTAAATATGAAATGCAAATGAATGCCAGATAACATTTATTTAAACAACTTAGGAGAAAAATCACATGCAGAACACAGGATAGGACTAACTAAATATGGTGCACATAGTATCAAATAGGAAATTCAGGTAAAACAGGTAGGCATGCTCCTTCCTATTCTAACTACACAATTAGCACATTAAACAGTGAAATAAGAGTGAAATGATTTATGGTATGGAAGGAAAAATGGAATTTTTGCAACAATGGTCCGTGCACGTACTCGTCACCTCACGTACACGTCGCCCATACAACAAATATTATCAAAACAACCTAAGGGGAAGTCCCCAACACAGAGTTAGGCAAGCCACTTACCTCGATTGCTCTACTCAACTCAAAACCACGCTCTTGCCACGAGTACCCGACTTCGAATGGCCCAAATTTATTCAATTCAATTGCATAATGTAAATATCACTTTAAGGAATCAATATATCTAATTAGTTCGAAGCTAATACGCGAAATTTGGAAAATTTCCAAAAAAGTCCCATGGGCCCACGTCTCGGAATCGGGTAAAAGTTATGAATTCCGGACACCCATTCACTCACGAGTCTAACCATACAAGAATTACTCGAATCGGATATCAAAATCTCGACCAACACTCACAAGCTTGGCCTAAGAACTTTATCCAAATTTTTCCCAATTTTCCAACATAAATTCGAAATTAAAGGGTAGATTCAAGTGTATAATCATGGAAATTATTCTAAACCGAGTAGGAATCACTTTCCTAAATTTCCCAGGTGAAAATCTCTTCAAAAATTGCACATTTCCGAGCTCTAAATCTTTTTAGAAATTATGAATTTGAAACCCTCGAATTTTGTATAAACAGCCCAGGAATTCCGCACCTGAGACTCTTGGACCGCACCTGCGGTCTTGCACCTACGGAAAATTCATCGCAGGTGCGAAAACTCACTAACAGGGTTGGGGCAGCATCTGCGGTCACTGGGCCACTTCTGCGGCTCCGCACTTGCGGAACCCAGACCGCACCTGCGAGCACTGGCTGACCTTGGCCAAGACCGCACCTGTGAAGCCCCTGCCCGCACCTGCATGTCTGTACCTGCGGCTCCCCATCCGCAGGTGCGAGACACCAAAACCAGCAATGCTTCAGCTGGTTTCCTAAGTCCAAATTCATCACGTTGAGCATCTGAAACATCCCCGAGGTCCTCGGGGCCTCAACCAAGCTTACCAACCAGTACTAATACCTTATCCAAACTTAGTCGAGCCTTAAAAACACATCACATAACATCAAAATCACAAATTATGCATGGATTCAAGCCTAAGAACTTATGAAATTTTACAAAATCTACGAAAGATGCCGAAACACGTCAACACTAGTCCAAATGACCTCAAATTTTACACACTAGTCATAAATGACACTACGGACCTACAACCACTCTCGAAATTCCATTCCGAGCCCGATATCAAAATTTCACCTATTGACCGAAATCACCGAAATTCCAACTTTCGCCAATTCAAGCCTAAATCTACTACAGACCTCGAAAATCCATTCCGGACATGCTCTTGGCTGCGAAATCACCCAACGGAGCTAATGGAGTTGACGGAATCCCATTCTGGACGTGTCTTCCCACAGTTCCAACTACGGTCCGATTTCTAAAACTTAGACTCATATATCGGGACTATATGTCCAAAAACTCTCTGAAATTCACGACTAATCATTCCGACAAGTCCCAAAAGCAGAAATAAACATGGGGAAGGTAGTTATTAGAGGATCGGGGCGCTAACTCTCAAAATGACCGACCGGGTCATTACACATGGATGGATGCAATCCATGTGGCTGTGATATGTAAGGATGTGATATACATGGTTGCGATGCAAATGGATGCGATCCACGTCGCCATGAGGCAGCTGGACTGTATGTCGGACATATAGTCCTATGGCCCTGTGATGAAAGACCCGATGTTTAGGGTTCGTGATGCTGTGGAAGCTCAGTATAGCCGTGTGGTGGAGGATAAGACATAGGCATCTCTGAAGAGGGTGGAAAAGAGGGAGTATTATTATCGACCCTCCTCTTTCCCTTCCTAGCGTTTTCTCGACCCCGAGAACCAGTAGGGTCATTGTTACCTTGACCCTTGCCTGCCATCTGCATAATATAACACATATTTAGATTGAAACATATAAAAAATTAGCTATAAAATGAGAGTGCTTTAAAGAAACTTTTTAATCCTTATCGATGTAGTTCCTCGTCCGAGAATTCTTCGTCCTCATTTGTTTGAGCTTCATCAGTTGATTCTTTTTCCTCATTTTCTATAATTTTTACTTCATTTATATCAACTTCTTCCAATATATGTTCAGGATGTTCCAAATCATTTTCTAACTGATCATCCACTATCTGGTGAACACTGGAGACATCATTTTGATATGCAACATCTAACACATTCTCGACTTCCACCCTACCTACAAGCGTAGTTTTTATTATAACCCACCAATCGGACTTAGTCCGCCACAATGGATAAGGGGTATAATACACTTGCCTAATGTTATGTGCAATTATGAAAGGATCATAGCGATCATACTCCCTCGTATGATTAACCTCAATTATGTTGTATTGGTTGTGTACTCTTGTACCTCTTCTTGGATTTGGGTCAAATCACTTGCATCTAAAGAGTATCAATTTCTTATATGGCCAACATGTATATTCTAGTTCTATTATTTCTTTGACCACACCATAATAATCAATATCTCCAACTTGGTTGTCATTACCACCTTGAACCCACACCCCGCTGTTGTTGCTATTTTTATTTTTAGAGCAATCCTCTATATAGAACTTATAACCATTCACTACGTACTTAGACATTGTTGTTACCTGAAGCCCAAGTCCCCAAGATATATCTTTCAAAATTTGATTTATACAATTATTGGGATTGTTTACCTACATAGTGTTAAAAAAATTCATAAGTTAGCATAACTTACAAACATTATTTACCTACATAGTGTTAGAACATTATTAGGATAAAATTACAAACTATTTGAACCACGTATCAAATCTCGTATATACAGCATCATGGCCAAATTGACCCACGAAGTGACTGTGACACATCAAATATTTTTAGTAGTTGCATCAATATGTAATTACAGTAAATTTTATATTTTGATAACTAATAAATCAATACTCACTTGAGAAATGGTACAACTTCGAAACAATTTAGCAACACATGAAGTGTAGCTGACTTGTACTCCATATCACTCAAACTTGTCTTTCTAAAATCCTTAGAACATCGGCCTGGTTGATTGAATATGGACATCGGTGGATATAATGGATCATTCACACATTCGACCGTGTGCCTATTGGGCATATTCCTAGAACATGGCACGTTACTCTCAAAATAACAAGAACAAAAATGTGCAGTTTCCTTTGCAAGATAGGCTTCTCATATAGATCCTTCAATCATATTCCTCTTCTTAACAAATTATTTGCATTTGTCAATTGTCCTACATAATGTCATGTTAGCCAAGAACATTTAAATAAAATAGAATATTACATCAAACTGATAATATTACCTCTCAAAGGGATACATCCATCTACATTGAACAGGCCCTCCAAGTCTTGCTCATGTACAAGGTGGATTGTAAGGTGTTCCATCACATCAAAGAAACCACATGAAAATATTTTTTCCATCTTACTAGAAGTTACACGAATGTTTTGATCCATTTGGAGTAGGTTTTCTTCCCTTAATGTGGTAGAACACAATCTTTGAAAAACAAACTAATCTCTGTGATGGGTTTCTAGATTCTTTCAGGCAAACCACAAAATGCAATAGGTACTAAGGTCTCCATGAAAACATGACAGTCATGACTTTTCAAATGGATGTGATGACCCAAAGGTTCATCTTATTAATTAAGACTCTATTCCGAGCTTGTTAGCGTTAAAAAATTATTTGTATCCACCTCAATTTGTGTGTACAGTCCGAGCGTGAATTCGGAAAGCCTTATGAGAAAATTTATGAAATAATAATTTTTGAGATTTAAAAATGACTTTGAGTTAACTTTGGTGAACATTTTGAGTAAACGGACCCGTACTCATATTTTGACAGTCCTGGAAGGTCCGTAGTAAAACATGGGACTTGGGCGTATGCCCGGAATCGAATTCCGAGGTCCCTAGCTCGAGAAATGAATTTTTGATGAAAATTGTTAGACTGAAATTTAAAAGGATTTAAAGAAATTGATTAATGTTTGAACTCGTTGGTATCAGGCCCGTATTTTAGTTCCGAAGCCCGGTACAGGTCTATTATAATGTTTAAGTCTTATCTGTGAAATTTGGTAGAAATCGGAGTTGATTTGACATGATTCAGACGTCCGGTTGAGAAGTTAGTAATTTTGAAGTGTTCTTGAGAAGTTCATGAGTTGTGATGCTAAATCCATAGTTTTAGGTGTTATTTTAGCGATTTGATCGGGCGAGCAAGTTCGTAAGATGTTTTTAGACTTGCGTGCATATTTTGCTTGGAGCCTCGAGGGCTCGGGTAAGTTTCGGGATGTTTTAAACTTAGAAAAATCTGTTGTTTTGTTGTTGCTGGTGCACAGGAATTTTGTGCTTTGCGATTGCGAAGTGCAAGCTGGGCTGGGGAATCGTTGAGTTGCTCTTCACGAACGCAACCGCTGGGTCGCGAACGCGATGATCAGGGGGACAAACCATTGCGAACGTGTAAGCCTTCTGGCCGCAAAGCATCGTGAACATGACAGGTCTTTCGCGAACGCGAAGAAGACCTGTCCAGCGAATTAAAATAGAACCTAAAATGGAAATTGGCCATTCTTTTATATTTTCAAAACCAAGAAGGCTTAGAGGCGATTTTGAAGAGACAAGTTTTTCCCCAAAGTGTTGGTAAATGATTCTAAACTACTCTCTCCCCACTTCCCATTGTTTTTCATTAACTTTCAACCAAAAATCTAGGGTTTTCATGGTAGAAAAATTGGGGGTTTGGGTAGAATTAGGAAATTTTGAATAATTGGAATTTAGACCTTGAATTAGGGTCATATTTAGAAACTAATTACATATTCGGGCTCGAGGGTGAATGGGTAAACGGATTTTGGTCCGAACCTCGAGTTTGGACAGAGCAGGCTCGGGGTCGGTTTTTGACTTTTTTTTGGGAAAATTTGGGAAATCAGTAATTATTCATTAAAGTTGCTTCCTTTAGTGACAATTAATGATGTTAAACTAATTATGATTAGATACAAGTGGGTTGGAGGTGAATTCTAAAGGGAAAGTAGTACTTGAGCAGTGAGTGGCCTGCGAAATCGAGGTAAGTGTTGTGCCTAACCTTAGCTTGAGGGAATAGGTATTGTGTGATTACTTGCTACGTGTTTTGTTGCTGAAAGTGATGTATATGCGAGGTGACGAGTACCTATGCGTTGTAGTCGAGTCATAACATGCGAGTGAAAGTCCATTCTTGTTATTCTTGTAGTCTTAAAGGCTACTATCCATGCTTAATGTTGCTATTGAACTGTTCAGAGAATTGTATCCGGTTCCACCGAGATGGATAACATTGAGAAAATTGATTCGAGGTTGAGAAGTTAAATTGTGAAGGTAATTGTGATGAAGTACTGATTTCTTGTGAAAATTTCTTTGTATATGTTGTTAATGATTCTGTGATTGGTGAGGAATAGTGTAAAGCACGAAAGGTGATGCCATGCAAAATTTATTTATATGGTGAGGAATAGTGTAAAGCACGAAGGGTGATGTCGTCCACGATTTATTTATATTGTGAGGAAGAGTGTAAATCACGAAGGGTGATGTTGTACATAATTTATTTATATTATGAGGTTGAGTTTAAAAGCACGAAGGGTGATGCCGTGCATTCTTATTTATAATCTGGTGAGGATGAGAGTAAAAGCACGAAGGGTGATGTCGTGCTTCCTATTTGCTATTTGGTGAGGCTGAGAGTAAAAGCACGAAGGGTGATGCCGTGCAGATTTCCTATTGTATTTTAGTTGCTTAATTTGTTTGTTGTTGATCACCGTTTATTTCTACCTTCTCGTTCTTCTCACTCCTTGCATTGAAATTCCCAACTGTATGTCCCCTTCCCATTAATTGTTGTTTTAAATTCTTTATTAGCTGTTATTTCCAATAGTACGATTATATATGTCCAGGTTTTTATGTGGTGTCATGTCCTAGCCTCGTCACTACTTCGCCGAGGTTAGGCTCAACACTTACCAGTACATGGGGTCGGTTGTACTGATATTGCACTCTGTACTTTCTGTGCAGATCCTGGTTTAGGTCCAAGCTGAATTCGAGTTATAGCAGATTATTCGCACGGAGACACGATGTAGATCTGCCGAAGTCCGCAGATTCCTGGACTCTCTTTTATTATTCAGTTGCTGTTTTATTTAGTTCAAAATAGTTATATATTTTCTTTCAGCCAAATATTTGTAGTAAATTTTTAGTAGTTCGTGAAGTGAGACTCCAAACCCTGGGTAGCTAGATATTAGTATTATTTTCGCAGTATCGTATACTATTTCATTTGTTGTTTTGGTATCATATATTGGATGGCAGTAAACTTCATATATATTTTAATTGTTTTAATGTCGTAACCTCTAATGTTGGTTTTCCTAACAAGTATAGCATTAGGCGCCATCACGGCCCCGACGGTGGGAATTGAGTCGTGACAACTTGGTATCAGAGGACTAGGTTGCCTAGGTCTCACAATTCACGGACAAGCTTAATAGAGTCTGAGGGATCGGTACCGAGACGTCTGTACTTATCCCCCAGAGGCTATAAAGTTAGGAACAAGTTCACTTTTATTCAACCCTATCGTGCGATTCTTGTTATCCCAATACTGATTGAACTCTTCTATTCGTATTCTCTTGCAGATGGCAAGAACACGGCCTCATCTTCCGCTGACCAACATGCGGACCTTCCATTAGCAGCAGCTTCTACAAGGGGCAGAGGCCGAGGCCATGCCAGAAGCTGAGGCAGAGGCAGGACTCAGCCCAGTGCTCAGGCAGCAGCTCCAGTTGCAGAGCCTCAGACAGAGCTCGGTGGAGAGGCTCCAGACCAGACCGTTCTGGCGGGACCAGCTCAGGTCCCAGAGGGGTTTATTGCTACCCTGGTGCTTCAAGATGCCTTGGTCCGACTAGTAGGCCTTATGGGAAGTGTAGCCCAGACTGGTGCACTCCCAGGGCAGTTGCCGTATCTCAGGCTGTAGAAGGAGTCCAGACACCTGCTACCCACACTCCGTAGAATATTACTCCTCAGCTTCAGATCCCAGCAGCCCATCCAGTTGGGGTAGTTCAACTAGTTGCTGCAGCACCGCTCGTGGATAGGGCAGCTATGTCCTCCGATGCTTTGTGGAGATTGGACAGGTTCATCAAGCTCTTCCATGTTCATTTCAGCGGTTCCACCTTAGAGGACCCTCGAGAGTACCTTGATAGTTGTCACGAGGTTCTTCGGAACATGGGTATCTTGAGACGAATGGGGTCGACTTTGCTGCTTTCCAGATGACTGGTTCTTCCAAGAAACGGTGGAGGGATTATATGTTGACTAGACCAGCTGGATCACCTGCTCTTACTTGGGATCAGTTTTCACACCTCTTCTTGAAGAAGTTTCTACCTATTACTACTAGAGAGGAGCGTCGACGTTAGTTTGAGCGTCTCCAGCAGGGCAGCATGACTGTTATGCAGTATGAGACCCATTTCGTGGATTTGGCCCGTCATGCTACTCTTTTGCTACCCACAAAGAGGGAAAGGGTTAGGAGATTTATTGAGGGTCTTGCTCAACCTATCAGATTGAAGATGGCAAAGGAAACAGGGAGCAAGATCTCTTTCCAGGATGCGGCCAATGTGGCCTGGCGAGTTGAGGTGGTTCTTGGATTGGGAGGTCAGGGGCCAGACAAGAAACCTCGTCATTCCGGTGGATTTAGCGGTACCTCGTCTGGAGGGCGGGGTACTTTTAGTAGAGGCCATTCTTCCAGGCCATTCCATTCAACACTTCAGGCATCCCATCTGTATTGGTAAAAAAGAGCTTCACACGTGTAATAAATCTTGATGACTCAGCAGTCTACGTTAAGAAATGAAGACACGACAACTGGATGGGACTCTATGAAGACGTATGAGGAAAATAGGCACGACAAATTACACCGACGGGTTAATTATCTACGGAAGTCTCAACCTGATTGAGAAGATGAAGAGACACGGTAAAAATGTATCTGGGCGGAACAAAGGGCAGATTCAGAGATCTTCAATTAGTGATCCACATGTTATACAATATTCACTCAACAGTTACAGTTGCTCATTGTAACATTACATTAATGTCATAATTAGTCATTAATGCTCAATCACTGAAAAGAGCAGACGTTATATTAGGAAATTCCTTATATAAGGGAGTAAAATATAACCTGTAAAAGGACATCCGAACTACTATAGCAATACACTTTACTTTTCGTGCATCTCATTGATTTTTCTTTATTTAATTACTTACAATAATCAGTCTTGCCTTGGTTATCAGAAACCCGTGTTCATCCTAAAAATAGCTTTGGTCAAAGGATCTAATTCTTTGGTTAAACAAATTGGTTCCATTACCGGGAATCTGATAATCTTTGTTTGCTTTTCAAGCGATATCCTCTGACTATGTCAAACTCCAACAACAACAACCAGCAAAGGAATGGAACCCCAGTTCCATCACCTTCAGGAACCCCACGTGGTTCAAGGGAACAATCCCCAGAAAGATCCAATAACAACAACGATAATAATGATCAAATGGTAGAACAAGATCGGGTAAAGCAAATGATTGAAGAGTATGTGAGCCAGGCTTTGTAAGAATTTGCGAGGGGATTACCAGCAGCGTCACCTGCACCACTGACACCACACCCCCCAATAATACCATCACCGTGGAAAATCCTCAGTCTGGGTTGGCAAACTCAGGAAGGGGAGATACTCCTAATGAATCTCTCGAAGCGAGACCAGGTATGTCTAATAACTCAGAATTACAGACTTTATTACTAACTTTGTAGAAACAGGTGAAGGAACAAAAGGATCGAATCGAACAAATTCCTGGAGTACCACCAGTTATCAAAGGCATTGACGTTGATAGATATTCTCAACAACCTTGGAAACCAAGCGTAGCACCCGTACCTATTCCTAAGAAGTTTAAAATGCCTGACATTCCTAAGTATGACGGGACAACCGACCCACGCGTCCATGTGACTGCTTTTACCACCGGAGTAAAGGGCAACGACTTAACAAAACAAGAAATTGAGTCGGTCCTGGTTAAAAAGTTTGGAGAAACACTTACCAAAGGAGCGCTAACCCGGTATTCTCTTCTCCCTGAAAACTCTATTGATTCTTTTGCTTAGCTAGCTGATTCTTTCATAAAGGCACACTCCGGTGCGCAAAAAGTCGAGAAAAGGATGGAGGACATCTTTAAAATAAAACAAGGAGACTCGGAACCACTTCCTGAATTTGTAGACAGGTTTCAACGAGAAAGAATGCTATACCAAGGGTGCCTGATAATTGGGCAGCCATGGCATTTGCAAGCAACTTAAATGACAAAAGTTCTGAAGCCACGAGAAGACTCAAGGAAAGCTTGAGATAATTCCCAGCTACGACATGGAATGATGTCTATAACAAGTACAGTACTAAACTTCGAATAGAAGAAGATACCATTGCTCGTTCGAAAGATGAAGATCATACCAGATCCAGACGTTCCAAATCAGATATGAGATCAGGTAAAATAGGTACGATCCTTAATTGGGACCATGGGGACGTGAAACTCGTCCCAGGTTCGCAAACACCAGGTCAGATTATAGACCACCAAGAAAAGATGCGGTCTCGTCCTCATCTAGATCCAGAAAGGATCGAGATGAGCGACCTAGAGGTAATGCAAGAATTGGGGATCACACCTATGTAAGTACCTCCGAACTAATTTCAGTATTAAGGAATATGGGTGATAAGGTTCGTTGGCCAAAAGAAATGAAGTCAAACCCGAATAAGAGGAACCCAGATTTTTGGTGTGAATTCCATAATGATCATGGACACAGAACTGCGGATTGCAGATTTTTGCAAGGTGAGGTAGAACAATTATTGAAACAGGGTTATTTAACCGAATTGTTTAGTGAAAAAGGTAAAAAGGCATACATGAAGAACATACAGGAGCCCCCAAAACATCCATCTCCAAAACGAACCGTCAACGTGATACACGGAGGTGAACAAGTAAACGGAGTGATCTGTAAAGCGGCCAAGAAGTTCACAATTACACACGGAAAGAGGGTTCGTGAAAATCTGGAAGCAGACGATATAACCTTTGATGATGCAAATATCGGTGGATTAATGCTTCCTCACAATGATGCTCTGGCAATATCCTTACTTATTCATGACAAAAACGTAAAAAGAGTGTTGATTGATCCAGGTAGTTCAGTCAATATCATTTTGCTAAGAGTCGTGGAAGAAATGCTATTGGGGAATCAAGTAATCCCAAAGGCACGAGCCATATCAGGGTTTGATAACTCTACGGTTATAACAAAAAGGGGAAATTGAACTTAGCACTTATGCTGAGGGAGTAATCAAAAATACCAAGTTCTAAGTCATCGATACTGACATGGCTTATAACGTAATCATGGGAAGGCCATGGATCCACGACATAAAAACAATATCATCCACCTTGCATCAGGTAATTAAATTCTCCTCCGAATGGGGAATTCAGCAAATTAGAGGCGATCAGTAAACCGCGAGAAATATAAATTCCGTGGTACACTACAACAAAAAAGTAGAGGTGGAAGAATCAAAAGACAAGGGAATCTCCCAAGAAGATAACACCGCCCAAATAGGTATGGAAGAAATTACTACCCAAATAGGTACGAAAGGTATTATTGCTGAAACAGGTACGAAAGAAGATACTCATGAGAAGGTGAATCAAGTCACCACGGAAGATGCATTGGACCACATGGCTGTAGATTCCAGACCGGACGTCATTCATGAACCGGAGGAAGACGAGCACATCAAAACAACTATGGAAGAGCTCGAAGCTATTCCATTATTTGAACAAAAACCTGAACAGAAAGTGTATATAGGCACGAGGCTGAACCCCGGTCAAAAAGGTACGTTAATTGATTATTTAAAGGCTAACACATATTGCTTTGTATGGTCCCATTCAGATATGACAGGTATCCCACTAGAAGTGATGACTCATAAACTAAATGAAGATCCATCGTTCGTACTTGTTAAGCAGAAAAAAAAAAAGCAAGGACCATTCAAGAACCAAGTGATTGACGAAGAGGTACAAAAACTCTTGAAAATTGGTTCGATAGGAGAGGTAACGTACCCTAACTGGCTAGCTAAATCTGTGGTAGTATCTAAAAAGAATGGCAAATGGAGAGTATGCGTAGATTATACTGACTTAAATAAAGCATGCCCCAAAGATTTATTCCCGTTACCACATATAGATCAAATGATTGATGCCACCGCAGGTCATGAATTGTTAACCTTTCTAGATGCGTATTCTGGTTATAATCAGATTAAAATGGATCCCTCAGACGAGGAAAAAATCTCCTTTATTACAACAGGGGGACTTATTGTTATAAAGTTATGCCTTTTGGCTTAAAAAATGCTGGAGCCACCTATCAAAGGGTAGTGACCAAGATGTTCCAGGAAGATCTAGGATAAACGATGGAAGTTTACATCGATGACAAGCTGGTAAAATCAACACAGGCGGAAGACCATTTCCAGAACCTCTCTATTACCTTTGACATTTTACGCAGGTATAATATGAATCTGAATCCAGAAAAGTGCACTTTTGGCGTAGAGTCAGGTAAATTCTTGGGTTTCCTTGTATCAAACAGGGGAATAGAGGTAAATCCTGATCAAATTAAAGTTATAGAAGAAATTAAAGTTATAGAAGAAATACCCGATGTACTTGTAAGCAAAAAAGAAGTTCAAAGGCTAACGGGAAGAATTGCAGCCTTAGGAAGATTTATTTCCAAATCTTCCAAGAAAAGTTTTAAATTCTTTGCAGTTCTCAAAAAGAAAAATTGGCTCGAATGGATTGAAGAATGTCAACAGGCTCTCAAAGACTTAAAGTCTTATCTATCAAAACATTCGTTGTTGTCAAAGCCAAAGGAGGGGGAGAGGTTGTACGCCTACATTGCCGTCTCGAAAATTGTTGTAAGTGCAGCATTGGTAAGGGAGAATAAAGGTAAACAATCTCCTATTTATTATGTAAGCAAGACATTACTAGATGTTGAAACTAGATATCCACATCTAGAAAAGTTAGCCTTATCTCTAATCATGGCATCTAGAAAATTAAGGCCATACTTTCAATGTCATCCAATCACAGTTGTGACCTCGTATCGATTAAGAAACATATTGCATAAACAGGAACTATCAGGAAGATTATCCAAGTGGGTCATAGAATTAAGTGAGCATGAAATAATATAGCATCTTAGGACAGCAATCAAGTCTCAGATCTTAGCTAATTTTGTCGCTGACTTTAGTAATAGCATTTTCTATGAAGTGGAAAAAGAGTTACAACTCTTTAACGGTGCTAATACGGGTCTATGGACCCTATTTATCAATGGTTCATCCAATATAAAAGGTGTCGGCTTAGGTATAGTCTTAATATCATCCACGGGTGAAAAGACACGACAGGCTATCAAATGTTATCCAATACCTAACAATGAAGCCGAGTACGAAGTTGTCATTCCAGGACTAGAACTCGCACGAGAACTTTCAATCGAGCAAATCGTAATCAAAAGCGACTCTCAACTGGTAGTAAATCAGATGCGGGGGACTTACATCGCTCGAGAGACTCGGATGCAACAATATCTGGAAAAGGCACGAGAGCTCGTGAGACAATTCAAAACATGGAAGGTAATACAAATACCTAGAGAGGAAAATGCAGAAGCAGATGCATTATCTAACCTCGCAGCAGTCACGGAAGTAACAAACAAAGACAATGCAATTGTCGTCCATCTATTCCATTCAGCGATCGACTAGGACAGAAATGAGGTAACTTTCAACAATTTGACCTGGAATTGGAAAAACTAAATCTTAATTTTTTTGCAGAATGGCACCGTACCTGAAGACAATAAAACAACTCAAGCACTTCGCCGCAAAGCTGCACAGTACTGCCTCATTCGCAACTCATTATATCGCAAGACGTTCGGAGGGCCCCTAGAAAAACGCCTCGGACCTAACCAAACGGAGTTTGTGATGAAAGAAGTCCATGAAGGACACTGTGGAAATCACTCAGGGGCAAGATCCTTGGTAAAAACCCTAATCAGAGCTGGATACAATTGGCCTAAGATGGAAGAAGAGGCCTAGAAATTCAAATCCAAATGCGATAGATGCCAAAGGTTTGCCAATAACATGCATCGACCAGCGGAATTATTGCATCCAACAATATCCCCATGGCCCTTCATGAAATGGGGTATGGACATAGTGGGACCCCTTCCCACAGCTAAAGAACAGGTACAGTTTTTACTCGTGCTAACCGACTATTTTACAAAATGGTAGAGGCAGAAGCACTCAAACTGGTTCGAGAAAAGGAAGTTAAAAGTTTATTATGGAGAAACATAATATGCCGCTTTGGGATACCAAAGGAGATCGTGTGTGATAATGGCCCACAATTCATAGGCTCGCAAATCACAGAATTTTTCGAAAGCTGGCAAATCAAACGGATCACTTCAACGCCATACTATCCCGTGGCTAATGGTCAAGCTGAGTCAACAAATAAAGTCATCATCAAAAATCTAAAAAAGCGGCTAGATAAAGCCAAAGGAAATTGTCCTGATGAGTTACCACTGGTACTATGGGCATACAGAACAACTTCAAAAACAACCACGGGAGAAACTCCGTTCGCGCTTGTCTATGGCATAGAAGCCTTAATACCTGTGGAGATTGGCGAACCAAGCATAAGGTTTACAAAAGCCATGGACGAAGCAAACGATGACGAATTGAAGACCAATCTGGACCTGCTCGAACCACGGAGAGAAGCAGCACTTATACGGATGGCAGCTCAAAAAAAATCATAGAGCGTTATTACAACCTTAAAGCTCATCTCAGATACTTAAAGATTGGGGACTTCGTCCTCAAGAAAGTCTTTCAATCAACAAAAGAAGCAGGCGCAGGAAAGCTAAGTCCAAACTGGGAAGGACCCTACAAAGTCTGAGGCGTAGCTGGGAAGGGCGCCTACGAGCTGGAAGCTATGGACGGCAGAATCCTACCAACAAGTTGGAATGCCATCCACTTGAAGAAGTACTACTTCTAAGGAAAAAAAGTACCCCCGGTCAGGTATCACACGTTCGATTTTGAACAATTAAAATTTTACTAACCTTTTTAGATGATAGGCATAAAGCTAACCCATCACCAGATGATGATATTAGACCTGCAAAGATGCGAGGAAGTAACTAAATTCCCGGTCTAGGGTTACACTTTCTGATGGACGTTTTAAAGGGTTAAGAAGTCATCATCTAAGAACTATATACCTTCGAGTCCCGTATGTTTTTCTTTTTCAGGAAAAAGACCACAAGGGATGCTCGAGATTTCATTCTTCAAAGCTCAAACACTTGGGGGACTATACAGTATGGAAGGCAAAGACGAAGCAAGAAAGACTATCAAAAAGTCAAAGCTCGAGCCTAAAGATCCATCTACCCAAGAAGTCAAGTGATACGAGCAAAATCGAAAGAGCCAAAGACTCAAACACAAAGCCTAAGCCAAAAAACTTTTGAACATGTTCAGGTTAAAAGGCAAAATATTAGCTATGAGGAAGAAATGCACATCTTAGTACTTATTCAAAAGAAAATTGTTGCAACCAAAAATAGTTATGGATAAAAGATCATCATCATTGTACTCACTCAAAATTGTTGTAACTAAAAACAGTTATGAAATCTTTGTACTCATATAAAACTGTTATCAAATAATATATTTACGGATGAAAGATCAAAATCCTTGTACTTGTTCAAAAAACTGTTATCAAATAAAACAGTTATGGATGTAAGAGTATTTACCTCATGTTTATTGAAAACTGTTGTCAACAAAAACAGTTACGGGTGAAAACCCCAACTTGAATAAAAACTGTTACGAACGAAAAATAGTTGCTCTCATGTATTAACTCGAAAAAACTGTTACATACAAAAAACAGTTACAAAATAATGTATCAAATCTATTAAAAGAAAACAGTTGCAACATGAGTTTTAGACGATAATCAAACACATGTAAAATGTCGTGAAAGTTCAAAAAAAACTTTCCTCAGAAATATTCTAACATGTGAAAAATTCCTATCACTCTATTGCAGTATTACACCATTATGAAGTTGAGACGTCTTCTTCATTAAGTGTCGATCAAAAAGGGCCCTCTTTCATAAATTATGCCTACTACAAAAAGGCACACATTTTATATGACATTGTGCCTATTACGAAAAGGTGTGAGTAATCTAAAGCATTCTATATGCAAAACTCAGAGGTAAAACTAAAACCTCGAAAAATAAAGCATGCAAAAGACTTAAAGAATGAAACAGAAACTCAACGGAAAACAAAAGTCATACTTGCATTAATATATTAAAAAGGCTAAGTAAAAACTAAGTATTAACTTATACTTAGCCGTATACAGTTTTTTTACATTAAAGGTGCCCCTAAGTTGTCATTTGGGGACTTTAAGAGATTCAAATTTACCCCCGATGGGACTGGGGTAACCACCAATTGAGACAAAGAAAAAAAGAAGGGGAGGAACCAACTTCTTAAACTTAATCAAGAGGGGGGTTGACTTTAATAGAAGAAGGAGAAGGAGCGGCTTGGGATGAAGAGACTTGAGCAGCAGGAGCCTCACCTTAAGGTGAAGAGAGATTCTGACCTTGTTGATCCTTCTCAATGGACTCCTTGATTTTTGCAATTTCAGCATTAAGGTCGAAACCTTCTCGGCTCATTTCAGTCAATGTGTCGAGGTGAGAGTTCATGGACGCCCAACTAACATCGACGGTTGTCCTATCTTCAAGAGCTTCGTAATCATTCTCCCATAGCATAATCTGAGCTCTTAGCTCGTCCCTCTCGGCCTAAGCAGCATCTTTGGAAACACTTAAAGGAGCGAGAGACTTTTCCAGGAATTGGACTTTTTCTAAAGAGTTGTTGAGATCTTCCTGGGTCTGAGTAAGTGACTGCACAAGCTCACCTGAATACTCCTCCTTTTGGTCTAGTAAGGACTTCAAACTCCTGACCTCTTTAGAGGCACGAGACAGCTGCTTCGCGAATGAGGACTCTAGGACGCTCTTATCCTTGCCTGCCTGATCAGAGGATGCCTTCTCCACAGCCAACTCTGCTGTCATGACCCTCACTTGCTGCTCCAAGGTACTTTTTTCTTCTTCTACGGCTTCCATGTCGAGCCTTAAGCTTTCATACTGCTCTTTCCAATTACATTCTTCAGCATGCAACTCCTTTACTTCCTACTCCGTATGAGAAATCCTTTTCATAAGCTTCTTGCCTATAAGATTGATCTGCAAAAGAAAGCCAATTAGATATGGTAAATACACATACAAGAATGAATGAAATAAAATACATTCTACCTTTAAAAACGTATGCACGATCTCATTAGCCCATGTAAGGGAACTGTGGCTATCCATCTTAGCTCTCTCTGTCGGACCTATCAACGGTTTCAACCACACCTCAGGCTGGTCAGACTTTTTAAAGAGGCTACCCTCTGCCAGAACTTCTATCATCACCTGCCTCATCTCTACTGGAAGACCCTACTTCTGAAACAGAAGGCGCGGAAGCAGGAACAGATGCATGACCCACGGGCAAGGAAGTCTGAGGAGTCGAAAAAGCCATGGGAGAGGAGCAAGAACAGGATCAGGAATAGGCACGGGGGCAGGAGAAATAACTGGAATAGTGGAGGAGAGTTCTCTAAGAGAAGGAGAGAAAACAATCAGGGGAGCTTCATCAGCAACAGGACCAAAGCCTTCCGAGAATAAATGATCAACAGAATCACGCATGAGAGAGGGATAAGCATCCTTAAGGGCAAAAAATTCAACTTCAGGTACGGAAGGATAAATAACAGGGGTAGACTCGTCGTCTGAGACCACCTTCCTTCTGCGTGAACTATGGATTAAAAAGCCCTCTTCTTCCTCCTCTTCTTCCAAGGTCCTTGACCCACCTGCTTTTCTCTTTGAAGAAGAAGAGCCTGAAATGATCTCCTGGTCCTGATCTAGGGATAACTTGGGAACAGACACGGATGGAGAAACTCCACGAGCAGGAAACCCTGTCAAAAGGAAAGGATCAAATAATGCTCAAAAGGAGAAACAAGTACAAACAAAAACTTCACTTACCATGAGTCTTAATTCTCCAACCAAACCTCTCAGAGAGGTACTTCCATGAACGTTCTTCCAATGGAGCGATTAACAAAAGCTTTTCTAACCAATCTCTGAAATCGGAGACATTCTCGACGGTTCCTATGATTGCTGCAAAAAGAAGAACCAGCTACGGTGTTAGTAAAATATCTAAAGCAAAAAGCAAGGAATGTGAGCTAAAATGTACTCACGTGCACAATTCCACTTCTCAGGGAAGGAAAAATTTTCTTCACCTACTAAGCCAACCGTAGGCACAGCAACGTATCGAAGGTACCAACCTCGATCGTTATCATCTTCAGAAGTCACTAAGACCCTTTTACTCCTAGCATCCAGGGTAAAAATTCCCTGACGGAACACTATTGGGGAATAGAGGTGAATAAGATAATGAAAGGTAAAGGGGATCGAAGCTAAGGTAGCCAAGTATCTAAGACATGCAATGACTCGCCGTACAAGAGGATCGACTTGTCCCAAGAAAATTTTGAAAAATCGACAGAACTCGATGATAACCAGGTCAATGGGAGGCTTAAACCCTAATGTAAAGGGATAGGTATAATCAAAAGAATTCCCCGTCTTGTAAGACGTTATTCTTTGATTACTGTTTGGAACGATTACAGGAAAATTGTAACTCCAATAACAGTCCCTGCGTATAAGAGGAATTAAACCTTCAGTGAGTTGGGTAGGGTACTTGTCAGCACTGTCAAAAGACGACAATGAAGAAAGCTGATATCTAAGGGCCTGACTATCCCTGGAAAAGGTGAACTCTGCAGGTACTATTTCATCGACCCTCAGTTTATGTAAAGGTTCGTGATGTCCTCTACCTTTGGACGAAGATTTAGAAGTCCTAGCCCTCGGAGAATTTAAAGACCTAGAAGAAGGAGGAGAAGTAAGTTGAGAAGAGGAAGAACCCCTTGAAGGGGTAGAACCTAAACTCCTCAACATGCCGCCTCTCCTACTCTGCGTTGGAGCAGGAGAGGGAGTCAAATCATCTACGTTTATGACTCTCTTAGATTGGTTTGAAGAAGACATATCTACAAAGACAAGGAAAAAGTTCTTTACAAATAAATTTTGAAAGTTAGAAGTTTTTCGTGAAAGAAAATAAAAGGGGGTATTTATGCTCGAAGAAAACCGTCAAAAATGGGAAAAAATAATGATGTGAGAAAGCCATAATTGAAGATGTCACTTCGTGACTGATGCAGCCGCAAAAAACCCTAAAAGCATTGAATAATTGCAGAACCAACTCGGAAATGCCACATGGCATAAGCATTAAATGGAAGTGATAAGCGATGCCTACGTTCAGAAAAAGCTGCAATGATTCGAGTGAAGCGGCAGCAAAATATTCCCGCCATAAATGAGTATCCACTTACCAAATATTAAATCGATAACTATAAGGTAAGTGGGGGAGTATCTGTATTAGTAAAAAAGAGCTCCACACGTGTAATAATTCTTGATGGCTCAGCAGTCTACGTGAATCAATGAAGACACGACAACTGGACGGGACTCTATGAAGAGGTATGAGGCAAATAGGCACGGCAAATCACACCCACGAGTTAATTAGCTATGGAAGTCTCAACCTGATTGAGAAGATGACGAGACACGTTCAAAATGTATCTGGGCAGAACAAACGGCAGATTCAGAGATCTTCAATTAGTGATCCACACGTTATATAATATTCACGCAACAGTTACAGTTTCTCATTGTAACGTTGCATTAATGTCATAATTAGTCATTAATGCTCAATCACTGAAAAGAGCAGACGTTATATTAGGAAATTCCCTATATAAGGGAGTAAAATATAACCTGTAAAAGGACATCCGAACTACTATAGCAATACACTTTACTTTTCGTGCATCTCATTGATTTTTCTTTATTTAATTACTTACAATAATCAGTCTTGACTTGGTTATCAAAAATCCGTGTTCATCCTAAAAATAGCTTTGGTCAAAGGATCTAATTCTTTGGTTAAACACCATCGTGTCCCAGGTGGTCGCGGCCCTTACATGCCTTATTCTGATCAGCCAGCTCCTATCAGTGCACCTCTTCTCCAGAGTTTTCAGGGTGGTTATAAAGATCGACATGGTCAGTTTGTCGGCCAGCAGTCTCAGCATCCGAATTTATTATACTTGTGGAGGCCTGAGGAACATTGCTAGATATTTCCCTCGAGCGTCGGGTAGTTCTCAGTATCAGGGTTCTCGTGCTATAGTTCCGGCACCAGCTGTCGCATCCCCTGCCCAGCCAGCCAGGGGTAGGCATCACGTAGCCAGATGTAGGGGCCAGATTGTTAGAGGTGGAGGCCAGCCCGCTAGAGGTAGAGGTCCGCCTGTCAAAGATCATCCCAGAGACATGATTTAGGGTGGTGGGGCGCAGCCCTAATTTAATGCATTTCCGGGTAGACCTAAGGCGAAGTCCTCCGATGTTGTTATCACAGGTACCGTTTCAGTTTGAAATAGAGATGCTTCAGTTCTGTTTGATCCGGGGTATACTTACTCTTATGTGTCATCTTATTTTGCTTCGTATTTGGTTGTGCCCCATGATTCTTTGAGCATCCCTGTATATGTGTCCACACCCGTAGGGGATGCTATTGTTGTAGATCGTTTGTACCACTCATGTGTGGTCGTTATTGGGGACCTTGAGACCAGTGTAGACCTTTTGCTCCTTGATATGGTGGATTCGATGTCATATTGGGCATGGATTGGCTGTCACCTTACTACGCTACCTTGGACTGTCACGCCAAGACAGTGACATTGACCTTGCCGGGGTTACCTTGATTAGAGTGGAGAGGGACTCTTGGTCATTCCTCCAGCAGGGTTATTTTTTATATGGAGGCTCGGTGTATGGTCGAGAAAGGGTGTTTGGCCTATTTGGCTCATGTTCGTGATTCTAGTGCTGAGGTTTCTCCTATAGACTCGGTGCCTATCGTTCGCGAGTTTCCCAAAATGTTTCCTGCAGACCTGTCGGGGATGCCACCCGAAAGGGATATTGATTTTTGCATTGATGTGGCTCCGGGCACTCAGCCCATTTCTATTCCTCCATACCGGATGGCCCCACTAGAGTTGAAAGAATTGAAGGAACAGCTGCAAGATTTGCTTGATAATGGCTTCATTAGACCTAGTGTCTCACCCTGGGGTGCACCGATTTAGTTCGTAAAGAAAAAGGATGGATCGATGAGGATGTGTATAGATTATCGGCAGTTGAACAAAGTCACTATCAAGAACAAGTATCCGTTGCCGATGATTGATGATTTGTTTGATCAACTTCAGGGTACCAAAGTGTTTTCAAAGATCGATTTGAGATCGGGCTACCATCAGTTGAAGATTACGGCATCCGATGTCCCTAAGACAGCTTTTCGGACAAGGTATGGGCACTATGAATTTCTGGTGATGCCTTTTGGCCTGACTAATGCCCCAGTAGCATTTATAGACTTGATAAATTGTGTGTTCAAGCCTTATCTGGATTGCTACGTAATTTTTTTTCTTGATGACATTCTAATATACTCCCGTAGCCGGGAGGAGCATGAGCAGCACCTCCAGTTAGCGCTTCAGACTTTGAGGGACAAGCAGTTGTATGCTAAATTTTTGAAGTATGAGTTTTTGTTGGATTCAGTAGTGCTCTTGGGTCACGTCATTTCAGTAGAGGGTATTCAGGTAAATCCTAAGAAGATTGAGGCAATCAAGAACTGGCCTAGACCCACTTCAGCCATGGAGATCAAGAGCTTATTGGGTTTTGCAGGTTATTATTGTCGGTTTGTGGAGGGGTTTTCATATATAGCAGCCCCTATGACTAAGTTGACTCAGAAGGGTGCCTCATTCAAATGGTCAGACGAGTGTGAGGCAAGTTTTCAGAAGCTCAAGACAGCGCTGACTTCAGCATCGGTGTTGGTATTGCCATCAGGCTCAAGATCTTTCACGGTATATTGTGATGTCTCCCGCGTGGGGCTCGGAGAATTATTGATGCAGGAAGGCGGGGTGATTGCATATGCGTCTAGGAAGTTGAAGATTCATGAGAAGAATTACCATGTCCATGACATAGAGTTGGAAGCCATTATTCACGCATTGAAGATTTGGAGGCACTATCTTTATGGCGTGTCGTATGAGGTTTTCACGGATCATCGCAGCCTTCAGTATTTGCTCAAGAAAAAGGATCTCAATTTGAGGCAGAGGAGATTCTTAAAGATATTGAAAGACTATGATGTCACTATACTGTATCATCCGGGAAAGGCCAACGTAGTGGTCAATGCATTGAGTAGGAAGGCAATGAGCATGGGCAGCCTTGCGTTCATTCCAGTTAGTGAGAGATCGCTAGCTTCATACATTCAGACTTTGGATAATTAGTTCGTGAGGTTGGATATTTCAGAGCCCAACCGTGTTCTAGATTATACAATCGTTTTCTTGTTTGAGCGTATCAGAGATTGACAATATGATGATGCTCGCTTGATGGTCCTTAGGGACACAGTTCGGCATGGTGGTGCCAAGTAGGTTACAGTTGGAGATGACGGTGTTTTGAGAATGCAGGGTCGAGTGTGTGTGCCTAATGTGGATGGGCTTCGTGAGTTTATCCTTGAGGAAGCTCAAAGTTCTAAGTATTCTATTCACTCGTGTGTTGCCAAGATGTACCAGGACCTGTGGCAGCATTATTGGTGGTGAAGGATGATAAAGGAAATTGTTGCTTACGTGACTCGGTGCTTGAATTGTCAGCAGGTAAAGTATGAGCATCAGAGACCCGGTGGTTTGCTTCAGCAGAAGAAGATTCCTGAGTGGAAGTGGGAGCGTATCACTATGGACTTTGTTGTTGGACTCCCACGGACTCAGAGCAAGTTCTACGCCGTATGGGTTATTGTGGATAGGCTGACGAAATCAGCACATTTTATTCTGGTGGCAAGTACTTATACGTCGGAGTGGTTGGCCAAGATTTATATTCGGGAGATCGTTCGCCTTCACGGTGTGACCGTGTCTATCATTTCCGATCGAGGTATGCAGTTTACCTCGCACTTTTGGAGGGCAGTATAGCATGAGTTAGGTATGGGGGTTGAGTTGAGCACAGCATTCCATCCTCAAATGGACGGGCAGTCTAAGCATACTATTCAGATCATGGAGGATATGCTCCGCGCTTGTGTTATACATTTCGGAGGATCGTGGGATCAATACTTGCCATTAGCGGAGTTTTCCTACAACAACAGCTACCAATTGAGCATTGAGATAGCTCCATATGAGGCATTATATGGTAGACGGAGCAGATCGCCAGTCGAATGGTTTGAGCCGGGAGAGGCTTGGTTATTGGGTACAGACTTAGTTCAGGAGGCCTTGGACAAGGTCAAGATTCTACAAGATCGACTTTGTACAACTCAGTCCAGGCAAAAGAGTTATACCGACCGTAACGTTCATGATGTAGCATTCATGTTCGGAGAGAGCGTATTACATAGGGTATCGCCCATGAAGGGTGTTATGAGATTTAGGAAGAAGGGCAAGTTGAGCCCTAGGTATATCGGGCCACTTGAGATTCTCGAGAGAGTGGGGGAGGTAGCTTATAGACTTGCGTTACCTATAGGGTTATCCTCAATTCATTTGGTACTCTATGTGTCTATGCTCCGGAAATATCATGGTGACCCGTCCCACGTGTTAGATTTCAGCTCTGTCCAATTGGAAAAGGATTTGACTTATGAGGAGGAGTTGGTAACCATTCTTGACAGGAAAGTTTGACAGCTGAGATCGAAGATTTACCCTTCAGTTCGAGTGTAGTGGAGAGGTCAGCTCGTTGAGGCAGCTACTTAGGAGTCCGAGTCGGACATGCAGAGTAGATATCCCCACTTGTTCGCTAGTTCAGGTACTTTTATATGTCCGTTTTAGGACGAACGTTGGTTTTAGAGGTGGAGATAGTGATGACCCAAAGGGTCATCTTATGAATTAAGACTCTATCCCGAGCTTGTTAGCCTTAAAAATATTATTTTTATTCACCTCAATTTGCGTGCGCAGTTTGAGTGTGAATCCGGAAAGCCTTGTGTGAAATTTATGAAATAATAATTTTTAAGATTTAAATTGACTTTTAGTTGGCTTTGGTCAACATTTTGAGTAAACGGACACGGATCCATGTTCCGACAGTCCTAGAAGGTCCGTAGTAAAATATGGGACTTGGGCGTATGCCCGAAATCAAATTTCGAGGTCCCTAGCTCGAGAAATGAATTTTTGATGAAAATTGTTAGACTAAAATTTAAAAATATTTAAAGAAATTTATTAATGTTTGAACTCGTTGGTATCGGGCCCGTATTTTGGTTCCGGATCCCGGTACAGGTCTATTATAATGTTTAAGTCATGTCTGTGAAATTTGGTAGAAATCGGAGTTGATTTGACGTGATTCGGACGTCCGGTTGAGAAGATAGTAATTTTGAAATGCTCTTGAGAAATTCATGAGTTGTGATATTAAATCCGTAGTTTTAGGTGTTATTTTAGCGATTTGACTGCTCAAGCAAGTCCGTAGGATGCTATTAGACTTGCGTGCATGTTTGGTTTGGAGCCCCAAGGGCTCGGGTGAGTTTCGAGTAGGTTTCGGGATGTTTTAAACTTAGAAAAATCTGTTGTTTTGCTGTTGCTGGTGCACAGGAATTTTGCGCTTCGCGATCGCGAAGTGCAAGCTGGGCTGGGGAATCGTTTAGTTGCTCTTCGCGAACGCGACCACTGGGTCGTGAACGCGATGGTCAGGGGGGACAAACCATCACGAACGCGAGTAGCTCTTCATGAACGCGTAGGCCATCTGGCCATAAACATCGTGAATGCGACAGGTCCTTCGCGAACGTGAAGAAGACCTGTCTAGCGAATTAAAACAGAACCTAAAACGGGAATTAGCCATTCTTTTATATTTTCAAAACCAAGAAGGCTTAGAGGCGATTTTCAAGAGACAAGTTCTTCCCTAAAGTGCTGGTAAATGATTCTAAACTACTCTCCCCCTATTTCCCATTGTTTTTCATCAAATTTCAACCAAAATTCGAGGGTTTTCATGGTAGAAATTGGGGGTTTGGGTAGAATTAGGGAATTTTGTATAATTGGAATTTAGACCTCAAATTGGGGTCGGATTTCTAAACTAATTACATATTCGGGCTCGGGGGTGAATGGGTAAATGGATTTTGGTCCGAACCTCGAGTTTGGACCAAGCAGGCCCGGGGTCGGTTTTTAAATTTTTTTGGAAATATTTGGGAAATCAGTAATTATCCATTAAAGTTGATTGCTTTAGCGACAATTGATGATGTTAAACTATTTATGATTAGATACAAGTGGTTTGGAGGTGAATTCTAAAGGGAAAGTTATACTTGAGCAGTGAGTGGCCTGCAAAATCGAGGTAAGTGTTGTTCCTAACCTTAGCTTGAGGGAATAGGTATTAAGTGATTACTTGCTATGTGTTTTGTTGCTGAAAATGATGTATATGTGAGGTGACGAGTACCTATGCATTGTAGTCGAGTCATAACATCTGAGTGAAAGTACATTCTTGTTATTCTTGTAGTCTTAAAGGCTATTATCAATGCTTAATATTGCTATTGAACTGTTGAGAGAACTGTATCCGGTTCCACCGAGATGGATAACATTGTGAACATTGATTCGAGGTTGAGACGTTAAATTGTGAAGATAATTATGATGAAATACTGATTTCTTGTGAGAATTTCTCTGTATCAGTTGTTAATGATTCTTTGATTGGTGTGGAGAGTGTAAAGCACGAAGGGTGATGCCGTGCAGAATTTATTTATATGGTGAGGAAGAGTGTAAAGCACGAAGGGTGATGTCGTGCACGATTTATTTATATATTGAGGAAGAACGTAAAGCACGAAGGGTGATGCCGTGCATAATTTATTTATATTGTGAGGTTGAGTGTAAAAGCCCGAAGAGTAATGCCGTGCATTCTTATTTATAATATGGTGAGGATGAGAGTAAAAGCACGAAGGGTGATGTCGTGCATTCCTATTTGTTATTTGGTGAGGCTGAGAGTAAAAGCACGATGAGTGATGCCGTGTAGATTTCCTTTTCTATTTTAGTTGCTTAATTTGTTTTTTGTTGATCACCGTTTATTTCTACCTTCTCGTTCTTCTCACTCCTTACGTTGAAATTCCCCATTGTATGTCCCCTTCCCATTAATTGTTGTTTTAAATTCATTATTTGTTGTTATTTCCAATAGTACGATTATATATGTCCAGGTTTTTATGTGGTGTCCAGTCCTAACCTCGTCACTACTTCGCCGAGGTTAGGCTCGACAATTACCAGTACATGGGGTCTGTTGTACTAATATTGCACGCTGCACTTTCTGTGCAGATCCAGGTTTAGGTCTCAGTTGAGTTCGAGTTGTAGAAGACTATTATAACGACCCGGTGGTTGTTTTGAGAGTTAGCTCCCCGATCCCCTAATAACTGCTTTCCCCACTTTTATATCTGCTTATGGGACTTGTCGGAAGGATGAGTTGCGAAATTCGGAGAGTTTTTGGACACATAGTCCCTATGTATGAGTTTAAGCTTTAGAAATCGGATCGTAGTTGGAATTGTGTGAAGACGGGTCCGGAATGGGATTTTGTCGACTTCGTTAGCTCCGTTGGGTGATTTCGGAGTTAGGAGCGTGTTCGGAAGGTGTTTTCGAGGTCTGTAGTAGATGTAGGCTTGAATTGGCGAAAGTTTGAATTTCGATGATTTCGGCCGATAGGTGAAATTTTGATATCAGGCTCGTAATGGAATTTTGAGAGTGGTTGTAGGTCCGTAGTGTCATTTATGACCTGTGTGTAAAATTTGAGGTCATTCGGACTAGTTTTGACGTGTTTCGGCATCAGTTGTAGATTTTGGAAAATTCATAAGTTCTTAGGCTTGAATCCATGCATAATTGGTGATTCTCATGTTATGTGATGTGTTTTGAAGGCTCAACTAAGTTTAGATAAGGTATTAGGACATGTTGGTAAGTTTGGTTGAGGTCCCGAGGGCCTCTGAGATGTTTCAGATGCTCAACGGGATGGGTTTTGAACTTAAAACCAACTGAAGCATTGCTAGTGCTGGTGTTTCGCACCTGCGGAAGGGGATTCGCAGGTGCGGAGGGGGGCCATCGCAGATGCAGAATTGGCCTGGGTCAGCCAGGCTCGGAGGTGTGGCAAGAGTTCCGCAGATGCGGCCTAATGACCGCAGGTGCGGTTCCAGCCCACTATAGGATTGTTTGCACCTGCGATGTACTTGCTGCAAGTGCGGGATCGCTCGGCGGTTTATACCAAAATCTGAGGATTGAAATTCATATTTTTCTAAAATGATTTGGAGCTCGGGATTTGGCGATTTTTGAGTGTGTTTTTAAGAGAAGACTCGTAGGTAACGATTCCTAACCTTATTTCACTAGTATATCATTAATCTATAGCAATTTCTTCCAAATAATCAATGAATTTGGGTGAAAATCATGAAAATGGGAGGAAGATCAATTTCGATGATTCTTGTTCAAGTGAGTTCATGAGTGAATGAGTGCTCTAAATTTGTAACTTTCACTGGATTTCCGAGACGTGGGCCAGGGGGACTTTTTGGGCAATTTTCCTAATTTCGCATATTAGCCTTGAACTAATTAGCTAGATCGATTTCTGACAATGATATTAACATTATGCAATTGAATTGAATAGATTTTGGCTATTCAGAGTTAGGTACTCGTGGCAAGAGTGTGGTTTTGAGTTGAGTAGAGCAGTCGAGGTAAGTGGCTTGCCTAACTCTGTGTTGGGGACTTCCCTTTAGGTTGTTTTGATACTAATTGTTGTATGGGCGCCGTGTATGTGAGGTGACGAGTAAGTGTATGGTCCATTTTTGCTAAAATTCTATTTTTTCTTCCATGCCATATATCATTTCACTCTCATTTCACTGTTTAATGTGCTAATTGTGTAGTTTAGAATAGGAAGGAGCATGTCTACCTATTTTACCTGAATTTCCTATTTGATACTGTGTGCACCATGTTAGTTAGTCCTATCATGTGTTTGGCCTGTGACTTTTCTCCTGAACTGGTTAAATAAACCTTATCTGGCATTCATTCGCATTGCATATTTAAATTGAGACTACGAACGTATTCCGGGAGCTTTCCCCCCTGTACTGCATATTTAAATTGGGACTACGGACGTATTCCGAGAGCTTTCCCCATGTACTACATATTTAAATTGGGACTATGGACGTATTCCAGTAGCTTTCCCCCTGTATTGCATATTTAAATTGGGACTACGAACGTATTCCGGGAGCTTTCCCCATGTACTGCATAATCATTTGGAACTACGGGACGGTATCCCGAGAGATTCCACTTTGTGATACATATTATGTTGAGCCGAGGATTTTCTTACTGTAAACTTATATTGTTTTTTTTTCTTAAACTGTTTATTGTAGACATTACCTATCTTTTGTACCGTTTTAAACTGACTTATTTAGAAATTCGATAGAGCCTTAACCTAACCTCGTCACTACTTGACCGGGGGTTAGGCTTGGCACTTACTAGGTACCAAATATGGTGTACTCATGCCCTTTCCTGCACATGTTTTCGTGTGCAGATCTAGGTACGAGCTATCAGCCTCGTGGTTAGTTGTTGCTGCTGATTCCGGGAGACTGCAAGGTATTTCTGCCGCGTCCGGAGAACCCTCCGAGTCTCCTTCTATTCTATGTTGTAGAAATGTTCTTATGTACTTCTTTCCAGTTTTTGTTAGAGCTACAGTAGTGTAGAAGCTTGTGGATGTTTGTGATATTCCGGGTTTTGGGAGGTTACATTTTGTACGTGCCAAGTGGCGATGTTTCATTAGTAGATTTACTTTATTTCGTCTTTATTTTATTATTTCTATTTAATATCTTTCCCGCAATTAGGATTACCCAGTCGTAGAGACTAGGTGCCGTTACAATGCCTTTCGGAGGGTAAATCGGGTCGTGACAACTATTCACACGGAGATACGAGGTAGATCTTCCGACGTCCGCATATTCTTGGAGTCACTTCCTTAATATTCAGTTGTTTTTTTATTTAGTTCAAAATAGTTATATATTTTCTTTCAGCCAAATACTTGTAGTAAATTCTTAATAGTTCGTGAATTGTGACTCCAAACCTTGGGTAGCTAGAGATTAGTATTATTTTCGCAGTATTATATACTATTTCATTTGTTATTTTGCTATCACATATTGGATGGTAGTAAACTTCGCATATATTCTAATTGTTTTAATGTTGTAACCCTCTAATGTTAGCTTGCCTAGCAAATATTGTGTTAGGCGCCATCACGGTCCTGACGGTGGGAAATCGGGTCGTGACAATGGCTCAACTTCCCTACCTCCATATCTACTTTTTTTTAAAGATTCGACGCATAACCCTTAGGCATCTTCAATTTCGTAACCCAATCACAAATTTGTCGTCTTTCCTCCAAAGTGAATGTGTAACTTGCTTTGGGCTTGAACACCTTACTATTGTTTGTTGTCTGCAAGTATAATTCAGGCCGCCAACAATATTCTTGTAAGTCCATTCTAGCCTTCGGGTTATTTTTTGTCTTACCTTTAACATCCATCACTGTGTTGAAAAAATTGTCAAAATAATTCTTCTCAATATGCATGACATCAAGGTTATGTCGGAGAAGATTATCCTTTTAATAACGCAACTCCCAAAATATACTCTGTTTTGTCCAATTATGAGTAACACCATATCGGCGGAATCTATAAGGTGGAGCCTCAGTAACTTTACTGAAGTTCTGGACCCTCTCCCAAATTTCCTCACCTGGAAGTATCGGAGGTGGAGAATCATATTCCATTTTATTCTTTTTGAATGCATTTTTCATCCTTCTAAACTCATGATCATGAGGCAAGAATTGACAGTGACAATCAAACCATGATTTCTTTCGCCCATGTTTCAAAATGGACGCTTTACCATTTTCCATGCAGTAAGGACAAGCTAGATTCCCAACACTCATCCACCCAGACAACATTCCATACGCAGTAAAATCGTTAATAGTTCACATTAAATTATCACGTAAATTGAAATTCTGCTTGGCTGATATGTCATATGTTTCAGCACCATCATAACACAACTGTTTTAGCTCATCAATCAAAGGTTAAAAATATACATCAATCAAACTTCTCGGATTACGTGGACCGGGGATAATACAATTTAAGAATATATATGGACTAGTCCTACACACCTCAGGTGGTAGATTATAAGGTGTAAGAAAGACATACCAGCATGAATATGGTGTCGCAGATATAGAAAAGGCGTGAATTCATCCGCACACAAACCTAACCGAATGTTCTTTGGTTCATTAGCAAAATCTGGATATGTCCTATCAAAGTGCTTCCAAGCTTCTCCATCTGAAGGATGACACATAACACCAGGTGGTCTTCTGTTTTCAAAGTGCCATCTCATATGAGGAGCAGAACTCATCGATGCATATAACCTCTTTAATGTAGGTATAAGAGGTAAATAATGCATCGCCTTGACAGCGACCATATTCCCGCTGGAAAGCCTCTTGAAACGAGGCTTTTCGCAAAATTTTACAACAGTCTAAAGTTGCATCATCTTTATAATATAACACGCAACCATCTTCACAACAATCAATTCTTATTAACGAAAGTCCTAACTTAGAAATCAATCTCTTTGCCTTATAGAAATCACCAGGTAAGTTGATATTAGGGTCAACTAGTTCACTCATAAGGTCGATGAAAGAGTCCATAGTTGCTTGAGAAATATTCCAATCAGATTTGATACTTAGTAACCAAACTGCAACAGACAGCTCAGAGTGCAGACTTGTGTCACGTAGTGGACGACTAGCTTCTTCTAACTGTTCATAAAAACGTTTTGCGTCATCATTAGGAGATCGTTCAACATTTTTATTAGGCTCACCGCCGAAGTGCATCCCAAAAGCATCCGCAACCATATCCTGAGTTCTAGAATCAAGATTTGTATTCTCCAGCGACCTACTACTTTCACCCACAATCATGTTATGAAATATCCCACGGCTACCATCGATTTCTCCATGACTTCCACACAAAGTAATTCTCTATAAACCCCTTCCTATAAAGATAAAGCTTAACTTCCTCCGATTTTTTAAACTTCATACAATTGCACCTGACACAAGGGCACCTAATTACTCCTTCACTTTGGTATGGCGGAAGTGACATTGCATGTCTAATAAAGTCATCAACCCCTTCTAATCCTCCCGCAATCCCCGCCGATTAGGATAATTCCTATTGTACATCCAAGTACGATGTTCCATCTATACAAATAAAACAAGAACAAATTAATTTATTCTACAATTATAAATTAATTAAATCTTATTTTAGTTAATTCAAGATAATTATTTTTTCCTAATTACACCAAAAATTAAATTATATTAAATATAATTAATTATAAATTAAAAGTTAAATCTATATCCTAAAAATTTCAATTCATATCCAAAAGGTTCAATTTATATCCTAAAAGTTCAATTCATATCCTACGAGTTTAAACATAAACTAAAAGTTTAATTTATATCCTAAAAATTCAACCCATACCTAAAAGGTTCAATTTATATCCTACAAGTTCAATTCAAATCCTAAAATTTCAATTCACAAGAACGAAACCCAAAAAGTTCAATTCATATCCTACGAGTTTAAACATAAACTAAAAGTTCAATTCACATCTTACGAGTTTAAACATAAACTAAAAGTTCAATTTATATCCTAGAAATTCAACCCATACCCTAAAAGTTCGATTAACAAGAACAAATCTTAAACCCTAGATTCTAACTATACTATTCAAGACAATACAAAGTTAATAATTCAATTCTAACTAAACTATTGAAGACAATACAAATTCAAACATTTAATTTTTACCATATGTAATCAATTCAATTAAAACAAGACCTAAACCCTAGATTACTATAAAATACAATGTTAAATAATCAATTGAAATACTAATCAATTGAAATACTAATCAATTGAAACTAATTCATAGCTAATAAACAAAACATTAGATTTATACACAAAAGAAATAAGTTGTAATTCAAACCTAGAATTTTTAGGAGGTGGAGAAGGAGAGGCGTGGCAGTGGCAGCGGTGACGGTGGCAGCTGGGCGGTAGCGACTCGGGGTGGGGAATGGGATTTGTGTGAAGGAAATAGAGAAGGAGAGGGGAAGGTATTGAGTGATGAGTTAAGGGAATTTTGAGAAGAGAGGTATGAAAAAATGGGGGGAATCTCGTATATTTCAGGTCTGTTTTCAGACTTACCGACCAAAGTTGGTCGGTAATTTTGGTCGGTACAGTAAGTGTTGACCGTTTGACCAAAAACCGACCAACTTTGGTCGGTTAATTTTTTCTTAAAAAAATTAAATTCTTTTTTTTCTGTTTTTATTTCATAAAATATTATAATCTATAAAAAATTATTATAAACTATACAAAAACTATTATTAACTATAAGCATTTATTTTATTTAACTATACAATTATTATAAATAATTATAAACTATAAGCATAATCTTTACAAATAACTATATTAACTAAGTAATTACTTTTAATATATTATTATAGCATCTATCTAAGTAAATTTTTTAAGTTATATTTAAGTATGAGTAATTTCACACACACATACATACACTATATTGTAATTGATGATCAATCTTATACATTACCACGTACGAATAATTTATCAATTGATAAACCAATATAATATTATTCTATTTTAGGTCGAGACATTTTGTTTTTTATATTAATTGATATAGGTAAAAACGTTTTATTTTTAATATTCATCAATGCATCTAAATAAGTTATAAGTCAATGAATCAATTTACAAATAGATATATTTGATGATAAATTATATATACTAATTAGGATCTTCACAAGTGATATATCCCTAAAAGAACTCGACCCTGTGGTCCTAGCGCTTCGTGTTCTTATATATATACGGCTATACTTATATATATATATATATATATATACACACACACACACACACATGTCACACCTCCTTTTTCACCACCCCTGGTTAATGAAGGGGTGATTAGGGAGTTTTTCCACTTTGAGTGACATTATTCGGATTTGGGATTTATTTATTAATTTCACAGTCGCCACCCGGATTTTTGATGATGCTCCGGGACACCGTTTTGTTTTAGAATCCCAAACCGAGGAAACTTTGACTCTGTTTTGA
>MDKI01288013.1:0-10835 GCA_005239505.1 Nicotiana paniculata | reverse complement strand
ATTTGCATATCATATCCCAGTCTTTGTTATCATTATTCTTACATCATGTATCACCATTTTGGGTTGATTGGAATGTGTTTTGTTAGCCCGAGAAACTGGAGAGATTGATGACTGAGTACGGCCGAGGGCCTCATTGCGAGTGATATTTATGGGATAGGCCTACACGTCGCAGCATGCCATGATTGGCTTATATTAGTGCTTGGACAGGGTCCACCCCTATGGAGTCTGACATTCCAGCAATGAGCGCCGGTAGCTACGAGTGCGAGTGCTGGATGATTTGAGTGTTGAGTGATCGAGAGTACTGAGTGATTGAGAGTGTTGAGTGATTGGGAGTGGCGAGTGATTGAGTGTGGTGAGTGACGATGAATACTCCGAGAGTATGATTTTATGACTTTACCTTTTTGTTGCATTACAATGACATACATACTTTGCATGTAGACATCGAGATGTGACATACCTCATATTAGTCATACTCGACATATTTTGTCTGTGTGGTGCTCAAACTGGTAAAAGCTAGAAGGCATGTCTACATTTCCGTACTGTCTACAAATTGATTATTCAATCTCTCATTGAGCTACTACTGTTATTATCTTGATTTGGACTGTACATATATGAGCTCGTCACTCCTTTCAACCTAAGGTTTGTCCTATTACTTATTGAGTAAATTGGGTCAGTTGTTGCACTCACTGCCCAGCGATCATTCTTCTGCGGGCTTAGGGTCGCACTTGCGATGCTGCACCTGCATAAAAATCCATTGCAGCTGCATTTCCCACTAAGTCCGCTTCTGCGGAGCAAAATGCGCACTTGCAGATCCGCTTTTGCGGATACTGGGTGCACCTGTGCACTCCCGCCTGCGGAGGGACATGCGCTCTTGCGACCCAAGGCCTCCCTTGCCTTATCCGCATCTGCGACTAATTTCCTTGCACATGCGAGCTCGCAGATTTGAAAAGAACCTCGCATCTGAGATCACTGTCAAGCTCACTCTAGGCCTCTTATGCAATCATTCCTCTCACACATGCGGCCAAACCATCATCAGGTGGGATGACACTAAAGTAACAACAGGTTCAGCAATTCAACCAAAGTCTAAAATCACCCGATTCAATCTGAATCACACCCAGGGCCCCCGTTAGAGTATACCAACAAGTTTTAAAACATATAACAGACCTACTCGAGGTCAAAAATCACTTCAAACAACATCGATTATACGAATCACATACCAATTCAAGCCTATTAAAACTATGAACATCCGTTGAATCATAACCAAACAATTTGATTGACCTCATATTTTGTACACAAGTCATAAATGACGTAACAGACCTATTCCAACTTCCAGAATCAAAATCCGACATAAAGTCAACTCCCGGTACAACTTCTCTACCTTCCAAACCTTAAATCAACATTCGTAAATGCTCTTAAGTCCCATCATCATACCAACATATTAAAATCTCCAAATATCGATTTAGACGTCATTTACTCAAAATGCTGACTCAAGTCAAACTTGGCCACCTTAGGCCACTATTAAGGAACTAAGTGTGCCAATTTCAACCCAAACCCTTCCACACCTAAACCAACCATCCCCACAAGTCATAAAATAGTAAATGCACACACGAGATTCTTAAATAGGGAAATGGGGATCTAGAAAGATCGGGTCATTACATTACGTCTGTGAAAGTATTGAGAGAAATCACACATAAATTACAATGTAACTATTAATGGAATTAATATGAAATAATTACATACATTAAAATGTCAGTATCCAATGTATTATGAAAATATAGAGAGAAGGAAATTACCAAATAATATTCTAATAGTGGATTTTGTTGCCTCTTCTAAAGATAGAAAATTATTCAAAAATTTTGTGGTCGAAAAGTGGCTAGTGAATTCTGTAACCGTAGTATAATTGCTAAGAGATATTTTAAACTCCTTGTGGATAGATAATAGGTAGAATGGTCAGCCTTCACGCGGCCATTTATAATGCAATAGCTTTTGTTCTGTTGAAATAAAATTTTCCAATCTTCAACATTTTTATTGAAAAGTGCCTAAATCTTTGTCCCCTATAAATTAATATATACAGAATTTTAGTTCAATTAAAAATTATATGAAAAAGTGATAAACTATATCAAAATAAATATACAAAAGAAGCCTACCCCTTTGTCAAGAAATGTTAAATACCAACGCAAACTGATGGTAGGTTAGAAACCCGTTATTTAGGGATAGTATTGCACTCTAATTACTGCATTTTACGTGTGTTTTAGCTTAGATGGTAGTGAATTACACTTTTTATGTGCTTTATGCTTTGATGGAAGTGATTCCGAATTAAAACATTAATTTGGAGCTAAATCAAACAAGTTGGAGTTTGAAGTCTGAGTAGAAGCCCAAGAAATTAAGTAGGGGTCACGTTTGGGGGTCGAGGATCAAGTTCGAATGTCAAAAAGTGGACAAAAAGAATTACTCTAAGAAAATAACAGTCGCATGATGCGACGTGGCTGTGTAAAAGTTGATGCCTGATAAAAAGTCTGCTTTATGAAGGTGCTCACAAGCGTGTCACATGGCGCGGGGTGCAAGGTATGACGTGCATGTACAACTTTGTCGGAGTTATTTCTTGTTTCGGCTAGGAAAGGGTAGTTTTGTCCGGGCCCATTCCTACTGGGAATAAATACACCAAATATTTTTTTGAAGGGACTTTTGACCACGAAAGATTGGAGAAGCAACTAAGAAAAGGAGACACAAGAAATCAAGATTTCAACCAACAATCGGTGCAATACGAGAGTTTGTATCGGATCATTAGCATCGATGTTTTCTCTGTTTTTAAACCTTATTGAGATGACCTTTTCCTTAGCTATGAAGTGATTTCCATTAGGGTGTTTACATATACAGTGTTTTGATAACTTGATTAGGGATTCGACTCTTGATAACTTTTGGAATTAATTGATAGAGTTTTAATTCGTATTGTGGAGTTATTCCTTATTTTTTCTTAATCGAAAGAGGAGCTTGATATTGAATTCCATTACATCTTATGCTTTAGTTTAAATTCATGATTCAAATAGGTAATCGAAAGATCCTCTTGAATTGATAATCGTACTAGAAAATAGGGAAATATTCGTGAGAAGTTACCCTTTAGACCATAACCATCATTTTATTCGTTGCAATTATTTATCGCGCTTCAATAAGATTAATTACTAAAATTGATGTTTGATCTAAAGAGGAGCATTAAATTCAAGTGCAATCTAATTATCTTTCGAATTCGTGAGAATTAACAGTATTATAGAGTGAACTAACTCTAGAATTGGATCTTGAGTAATATTATTTCTATCATCGATACTTCTTCAGTGCTCATCTGCTATCTTTTGTGATTTATTGTTAATTGCTTAATTTTTAGTAGTTAATTGTAGTTGATAATCATCAAATAAAATTTTAATTCTCTTGGATAGTAATCAACTAAAGATTATTCTAAAACTGTATAAATCTAACCACTATGGAGACAATAATTAAAATATGCTATCTTTGACTAGCGAACAATAATTTTGTGTTGTGTTTTGCGCTCGTCAAATTTTAGCGTCGTTGCCGGGGATTGTCAATCAATAGTGTTTTAAAGAGTTTTTTGTACCAATTCAGGAACTAATTTTTCTTTATTGTATTCATGTTTTCTCACTTGTGTGCAGGATACATGTTTAATTTCTCTGGTGTATAACATGATTTTCTTCAAGGAAGTGATAACCTATAAACCAGAGTTGGAGAAACACATGCAAAAACTAAGAAAAGAAAGATAATTAATAGAAATTTCTTAGGTCATACTTCGCCTCAAGATAACATGGAAAACAAAGATATTGAAGAAGTAAACTTAGCTGCAAGAGAGGAAACACAACAATAAGTTGCATGGATAGCAGCTGAGGCAGCCCTTAGAGCTACTGAGGACACTATCAAATATGGCGGGGGTCGAAGATTCAAACTAAACTGACCCCTAGGTGAAGATCTGTTCGTGAATATAGCACCCAGGCATGGGAGATCAATGGGTGACTACGCCAGAAAGATCTACAATCAAGGACTGTCAAGTGTCAGACCTCCACCCATAGTAGCAAACAACTTCGAGTTGAAGCAAGGCTTGCTTTAAACCATAAAAAACAACTGTATTTTCGGAGGGAAGGTGAATGAAGATCCTAACAGTCACTTGATATACTTTTAAGAAATCATGAACACCTTCCAGTACAATAGAGTATCAAAAGATGCGGCCTACTTAAGGGAATTCTCGTTTTCATTGAAAGATGAAACCTGGCTTTGTATCTTACCCACAGGGTTGATCAGGACATGGGAAGATATGACTAAACATTTTCTTGACAAGTACTTCTCAGCTGCAAAAATAGGGAAATTCAGAAGAGAAATCCACAATTTCTACTACAAGGAGACAAAAATGATTTTCGAAGCTTGGGAAAGATTCGAGGAGATATTAAGTAAGTGTTAGCACAACGGAATTGAATTGTGGATGCAGCTCCAGGATTTTTGGGATGGACTGACACCCTCCTCGTGATGAACTTTGAGTAATGCATGTGGAGGTCAACTAATGAAGAAAACTCGGACGAGGTTGTCTCAATCCTTGATGAATTATCTGAGGATGCTAACCAGTGGCCTGCTGAGAGTAATAACAGAACAAAATCAGTTAGGGTTCACCAGGTAAACCCTAGCACATCTATGGAAGCCCAACTAGACACCATGGCCAAGGAGATAAGAATGCTGACATTGGTCAAGGCACGGAGTGAATCGCAAGCATCATATGATTTTTTTGGAATGGGACACCCTATACATAAATGTCAAGCTTCATCGGAGGAAGTTAATAGTAGGGAACTATAATAGAGGAAACAACCAAGCTGGGAACAACTATAATGCCATTGGGAAAAGATATCCAGTTTTTTCGTTGAGTTCACCTAGTGGGAATTTGAATTAATGATAGCAAAATAACCCTATACCCCAGGGTCAAGGACCACCAGATTTTCAGACCCACCAGAGGCAGCAGTACCAGCCACAATAGTCAACGATCTAGTATAGAAGATCGTATGAAGGTGTTCATAAAACGGATGAAAATTTTGAGACTTGGGGCACATCTATCTGAGAACAGGGCAAGGTCGTCCAGAATTTAGAAAGACAAATGGGATAGATTGCAAATTAGTTGTCTGAGAGGGCTCCTGGGACTCTACCCTCTGACACTAAGAAGAACCCCACGGAAAAAATCAAAGTTGTATCTCTAAGAAATGACAATACATTGGCTGACCCAGTGATGAAAGCTAGACTCAAGGTAGTGAACAAGTAGACTAAGGCACTGGAAGAGAAAAAGAGTGAAGAGCAGGAAGGTCAGAGTAGTGGGGTACAAAAGGAGATTTAAGAAAGTAGACATATGCCATCTCTACCATTCCCTCAAGAGATAAAGCGGGAAAAACTTGACAAGTGTTTCAGGCAGTTTTTGGAGATGCCCAAGCAACTTTATGTGAACATTCCATTCACAAAGGTACTCACTCAGATGCCTGATTATGCTAAATTCTTGAAGGAAATCTTGTCGAGCAAGAGGAAATTACAGGAGGCAAAAATGGGCAAGTTGAATGCCCATTGTCGTGCCATATTGCAAAATACAATTCCTCAAAAGTGTATGGCCAAAGAAGCTTCACCATACCATGCTTGTTGAGGAGTGAGAAATTCAACAAGGCCCTATATGATTCTGGATCTTCTATAAATTTATTGCCTTTGTCTGTGTTAGGGAAATTGGAAGGTGAGTTTGGAGTGATCCAATAAATACCAGTGTCCCTACAACTAGCTAACCAAACCACCATTTTGCATGAGGGAATCATTGAGGGTATTCTAGTACGGGTGGACAAGTTTGTGTTCCCCATAGACTTTATTGTGGTGGATATGGAGGTGCACAAGGAGGTCCTCTAATTCTAGGGAGGCCATTTTTATGTACAGGCACATCTATCCTTGATATCTATGAGGGACAACTTATACTCTGAGTGGGAAGTGAGAAAATTGTGTTCCAGATGAAGAGGATGATGAAATATCCCAATGATTATGGGTCTTCCTACTTATGCTTCAAGCTAGATGTTGTTGGGGAATTGACTGAAAAATACAAGTTTGAAAAGCTTGTGGGGGATACATTAGAGAGGTGTATTATCCAGCGTAGCACCGTAGGATGAAGATCCCAAAATACATTACAGAGCTACCATACAGGTAGGCTTCTAACCCTAATGTTGAATTGAAAGTCCTCCCTATTCACTTGCAATATGCTTTTCTTGAAACTAACAATTTTTCTGTGATTATTTATGCTTACTTGGCAGGTACATAAGAGAAAAAATTGGCGGAGCTGCTGAGAAAGTATAAAAAGGCCATTGGCTAGACCATAACTGATATTCAAAGAACCAGTCCAGCCATTTGCATGCATAAAATTCTACTGGAAGATCATAGCAAGCTAGTGCATAAGGAGATCATCAAATTGTTAGTTGCGGGAGTATTTTCCCCATCACTGAAAGCCAATGAATTAGTCCAGTGCATATTGTACCTAAGAAGGGGGCCTTGAATGTGGCGAATAATGAAGATATTGAATTGATCCCCACAAGAATAATCATTGGGTAGAGAATATGCATTGATTATAGAAGGTGAATGATGCAACACGGAAAGATCACTTGCCACTGCCCTTCATTGATCATATGCTCGAGAAAGTGGTTGGACATGGATTTCTTGGATGGATACTCAGGTTACAATCAGATACCCATTGTCTGAGAAGATGTTGAGAAGACTACATTCACCTGCATGTCGGGTATTTTTGCTTACAGGAGAATCCCATTTGAGTTGTATAATGCACCGACAAATTTTCAGAGTTGCATGATGTCTATATTCTCTGATTTAAACAGGAAGTGTTTAGAGTCATGCATGGATAATTTCACCCTCTTTGGTTATGACTTTGATGATTGCTTGAGGAATTTGGAGCTTGTGCTTGAACGTTGCGAAACTACTCACCTGGTCCTTAACGGGGAGAAGTGCCACTTCATGGTGAAAGATGGAATTGTCCTGGGCCACAAAATGACTGCACACAACATTGAAGTTCATAGATCCAAGGTTGATGTAGTTTCTAGGCTTCCTCCACCAACTTCTGTGAAGAGCCTAAAGAGTTTCTTGTGGCATGCTACATTGTATAGAAGATTCATTAAAACTTTTCCATCATTACCAAGATGTTGACTGCATTGCTAGCAAAGGATGTCAAGTTCGTTTTCTCTATGGAGTTCTTAAGAGCATTTGAATTGATGAAAAAAAAACTTGCGACTGCTCATATTATGGTGACACCCGATTAGAGCCAGTCATTTGAGAAAATGTGTGATGATAGTGATATAGTTGTGGGGGCAGTTAAGGGGCAAAGAAAAGATAAGATGTTTAGGTCCATCTAGTATGGAAGCAGAACGTTCAATAATGCTCTAGTCAAATATACCACTATTGAGAAATAGTTGTTTGTTACGGTCTTTGTTTTTGACAAGTTTATATCATATTTGGTGGGGAGTAAAGTGATTGTACACACAGATCACTCAACCTTGAAATACTTGTTGAGTAAGAAGGAGTCCAAACCGCGTCTGATGCGGTAGGGGTAGTTGCTCTAAGAGTTTAACTTGGAGATCAAAGATAGGAAGGGCACAAAATAACAAGTTGTAGATCATCTATCTCGACTTGAGAGACCTCTTGTTGAAACAGTTAATAAGGGACGAGTTCCCCAATGAGCATATTTTCTCCATCATTGCAGTCTCGGAAAGGCCACCTTGGTATGTTGATGACTAGCTTTTTGGCTAGTGGATCATTTCCTCGTGACCTTTCTCGTATCAACGAAGGAAGCTTCAAGGTGAGGTAAAAAATTATTTTTGGAATGGCCCTTTCTTGTTTAAACTGTGTGCAGATGGTTTGATTCGAAGATGTGTGCCTAAAGGAGAGATGGTAAGAATTCTATCCCATTGCCATGATAGATTAGCTGGAGGACACTATGGTAGAAATCGCATTGCAACAAAGTTCATGGAATCCAGTTTCTATTGGCCTACTTTGTACAGAGACGCATAGGTGTATGTAGCTGCATGTGACAAGTGTCAAAGGGGAAGTAGTATATGCAAGAGGGATGAAATGCCTCTCAACTCCATTCTGGTAGGTGAAATTTTTACGTGTTGGGAATTGACTTCGTGGGCCCATTCCCATCGTCTCATTCTTATGAGTATATCCTAATAGTCGTTGACTACGTCTCTAAATGGGTCGAAGCAATCCCTACTAGGACTAATAATGCTCGGGTGGTTTGTGAAGTCTTATGGAAAAATATCTTTACCCACTTTGGGACACCTTGAGTGATTATCAGTGAAACTGGGGCACACTTTGTGAACAAAGAGTTTGCTACATTGCTTTTTAAGTATGAGGTCACACACAGAACAAGAGCCTCGTACCATGCCAAAACTAGTGGGCAAGTTGAAGTGGCTAATCGTGAACTTAGACAAATTCTTGAAAAGACAGTTACTGCTTCTCGTGTGGATTGGTCAATAAAGTTGGATGAAGCTCTATGGGCGTACATACCTGCATTCAAAACAACCATATGGAATCACCGTTCAAATAATTGGGCAATTAAGATCCTTAATCTTGATCCTAGTCTTGTAGGTGAACACAAGTTGTTGCTAATGAATGAATTGGAGGAGGTTATAATGGACGTGTATGAAAATGCTCAAAACTTTAAAGAGAAGACAAAGAGGTGGTATGATCGCCTAATTAAGCCAATGAAATTTCATGAAGGGGACAAAGTCTTAGTATACAATAGTAGATGTTGATACCAAAATATCCCCTCATGTTTTTATAAATGTCATGTATACTTTTAAAAAATCATTCCTGCATCATCACCAATATACAAGATTCATATAAATATTTTCTATAATGTTCCATAATCTTTAATACTTTAAAATTGATTTTCTTGCATTTAAATTGCTTGAATATGTATTAATTACCCTTTAAATTATTTTCTGATGACTTAATCATCAAAATTTATTATTTTCATCCACATATATGTCTCATAATATTTTACCTCATTTCATACAATTATATTTACATTTTAAGCTATTTACACAATTTTGCAACAATAACCTATATGTTATGCATAATTACATTTTTATTTACATTATTCATGATAAAATTGTATTTATATATTTTTTATAATGTTAAGTTATTATTTTCAATAATTTTATATTACAATTAATATGTTATTTTTTATTAGTTTTCTTTATTTAAAAAATTTTATGTATTTAATTTATAGCCCAATCCCCAAGCCAATTTTCGGACCCAACAGGCAGCCCAAATACCCTTGTGACCAACCCGGTCGCGACTCGTTTAAACGATCCGCCTCTCTCCCCTTTTGATCTTCTCCGTTGATCTCAAATGATCAACGACTCATAATAAACAAACTCGTTTCCTTATATCCCATCACCCAAACCCTAATCCCATTTCCCCTCAGCAGCCGCCTTTATACTCTCTCAAACCCTCCCCTCACTTCACAAACCCTAGCCACCTCACACGAATCCCAATCCCTATCTAATATCACATGGAAATCTTCCATGTTTCCTTTCCTTTCTTGCACACATGGAGATTATTACCATCTCCTAAGCATTACAATGTGTTTGGTACTGAGTTATTTATGGAAGTTCATCAACATGCGTTCATTCGACTCTGATTATGTATTATCTCCATGTTGTTCACTTGTTACACTCACCACCAGGTTATATGGGTTCGATTCAGTGATATTTTTTAGCTATTTGGTTCTCCATCATGAACTAGGGTTTACCTAATTTTTCTCCTAATCCGATTCTAAATTGATTATGCATGCTATTATTTCCTTTATTATGTTTGATGGACGGTGTTTCCTTGTTTATTTCTTTAAATGCTACTACTATATAAATCCCTCCCCTAAATCGTTTTAGACAGACCGGAATCACTGTCACGACCCAAACTACCCTCCGAAAGGAATCGTGACGGCACCTAGTCTCTATGAATAGGTAAGCCTAGAATTTGCGGGAAATAATAGAACCAATAAAATAAAGACAGAAAGGATATCAAATAGATATAACATAGCTCTCAGCATATACAGTTTTACTTCCCAAAACCCGGAATGTCACCATAGTCACAAGCTCTTTAACAAATATTGCTCTATGATGCGAGACTAAATTGCATAGTTTAACATGGGATATACCTTACATTTGATGCGCTTTAATGATAAAATTACACTTATTATGTGCTTAATGGAGTTATTTCATGTGTAGGTGAAGCGAAGATGGAAACGGGGCTAAAAGGATGCAAATACGTCGAAAAATACGCGAAAGGAGGCACCCGGGCGAGAGCCGGGCGACAGAGCCAAACAGCCTGCCCTACCCTGGCGTTAGCCAGGCGTTAGGGCTGAAACGCCAGCCCTACCCTGGCGTTAGCCAGGCGTTAGGGCTGAAACGCCAGCCCTACCCTGGCGTTAGCCAGGCGTTAGGGCTGAAACGCCAGCCCTTGCCTGGCGTTAGCTAGGCGTTAGAGCCCAAACGCCAGGGTTCTCCAGTGTCGCCCAAGTCCGAGTTTGACGAGTTTAAGTGTTTCCCAAGTGAAATAGAAGTCTACTACACGGTTAGGGTTCACCCTAAACCTATAAATAGACTCCTAAAACACAATTAGAGGGGGATTTTTCGTGGATTAACAGTAGACGAGAAGAAAATTCCATTGAAGAGCAAGAACATCGATTTCTACATTAGGTAATTCTTATTTTATATTTCCGTTATGCAATTTCTTGTAGTTTTGTTTAGTTTAAACATGAG
>ML308626.1:0-13096 GCA_005239505.1 Nicotiana paniculata | reverse complement strand
CTACAAAGTAATGAAGAAAATATGTACAAATTGATGTCTTGCCGTCCGTCTCTTCGAATCTCCTCTTCAATGGATTCCTCTCATCGAATCTCTATCTAAGTTGTGTTTTTGGGGTCTATTTATAAGTTTAGGACAAACCCTAAACGTGTAGGAGACTTCTATTCCAACCGAGAAACACTTAAAATTGTCAAAACTCGGAATTGACCGAAACAGGAGCCTGGCGTTATGAGGCTAACACCTGGATAACGCCAGGCTAGGGCTGGCATTTGGACCCTAACGCCTGGCTAATTCCAGGTGCACTCCGTCTCGCCTCCTGAATGTATTTTCGATGTATTTGCATCGATTTAGCTCGGTTTCCATCTCCAATTCACCTACACATGAAATAGACTTTATTATGCACATAAAAAGTGTATTTTTATCATTAACGCACATAAAATGTAGGGCATATAACATGTTAAATCATGAATTCTAGCCTCGCATCAGTGCCCCACTATCAATGAGTTTATGTTGTAATAATTAGTTGTTTTGTTTATTTTGCAAGATTTATAAAATAAAATTATTTGTTAATTATGAGTTGAACCCTTCCATTTCAGTTTTTAAATGATAATTAAAAAAATTTATAGTAATAAAAAATTATAGCAGAAATTTGTTTATGGGTTGTCTTGTCGAACTAAAAAAGTTTTCCAACTGACAAAAAGTTGTTTTATATCCAACAGAATTTTTAACGCGCAAAGCATAGGGCGGTTATATACTACGTTATGTGTATATATAGCGCAGTTAAATACTACGTTATGTGTATATATAGCGCAGTTAAATACTACGTTATGTGTATATATAGCAGAGTTAAATACTACGTTATTGTGTCGTCTTGTCGAACTGAAAAAGCTGGCCAACTGACAAAAAGTTGTTTCGTACCCGTCAGATTCTTTAAACAAGTAATGCACGTATTATATAAACATAAAAATTATTGTTATTATTTACATCAAATAAAAAAAGGAAAGAAAATCAATGTGTCCCGCATCAGGTGTGCTTCAACGCAGCCGCTAGCCTGAGGGGCATCCCATCCCGCCCAGGTACGCTATCAGAATCATCATCATCAAGTTTCCTCTTTATAGCCGGATGCGCGGCAGGATGATCATCAGTAGAAACCTAGAAAATATTAGTCAACTCAGTATCGGAAAATACGTATTAAGTCACAAGAATTTAAATCGTTTTACCATGGTCTCGTCGGGCTCCTGAATGTAATCATCTGTCGCAGCCATGTCAACATCGCATGAAGGGGCCTCTGTAACATCGGGGATGAAGCCTTAAAAAGGAAATTAATAAAGTTATGGAAATTAACAAATTTAAATTCAATACTAATAAAACCATACATGCGCCTATGATGATGAGCCATAACTCAGCCGGCACCCACAATGAAAATATCGGGTCGGCCGATCCTCATCAGCGGTAGATGGGCGTGAGAAGTATGTATCCCAATCCACTACAGAAAGGTCCGTGTCTGTGATCAATAATGGACATGACAGGGCCACCTGCAAAGTCCGTGGAGTGAGATGCATCCCAAGGCTGTATGGCGGCATGTCCGTCTCATGTAGGCCACCCGACAGATTAGCAGCAACATCATCAGCAGGGGTCTCAACGCCTCCTTGCTGGGGACCACCTCCTCTCTGCCCACCACCTCGCCTGGCACCCCCACCTCGTCGGGCACCACCACCTCGTCGAGCACCACCGCCTCGTCGGGCACCACAACCTCGTCGGGCACCACAACCTCGTGCGACACCCCTACCTTGCTGGTACTGCCCTGGATCCACATAATCAGGCTCGTGTCCCAAGCGTTGATCCTCTCGGGCTCACTGCAGTGTCCGAACAGCCGCCTCTACAAATCGCCGGCCATAATCATGCAAAGTGGCCGCAGGATTGCCGACATGCTCCTGCATCTGCAGTCCCATCTGATAAACTGTATGTAGTCCAATAGCCTGCACAACGTATAAAATATAAACTACATATATTTCACTAAGTGCACTAAGTTACAGTTATATAATTAATAATAACAGAAAACATACCAGGGCCTCGTGCCGCCCGGCGTATGGAACGTACCGACCGCCAGCCTGATGTATGGGATTCTGACAAAAAGTCGGGTAACGCGGCGGTACCAGGATGTATACATATGGATAGTCTCCGCCTGGATCTATGTAGGTGGGGGCGGAATCAGGTGAGCTCACTGGTCCCAAGTAGGGACCTGCATCGCTACCCATGTTATAAATGTGTCTTCCCCCATGAAACGATCATCCCTCTGATAATGTGTAGGCTCCCATGTAGGCCCCCTCGGTACATACTGCAAATGGCCAAACTGGCGAAGTACCCCTTCTGTGGCATGATGCTCCACAATATCGAGGCATATCAGCGGGATGAGAGTGCTCCAAATCAGTCGACCGACCGAGCAATAATTTGGCAGGCCACCTATCAAGTCGTCGTTGTATGTCGTCCATATGAACTATCAAATAAGAACATAAAACGTGAGTATGGAAACACTAAGTTAATCTATACCAAGTAAGTTTAGGTAAATATTTACTTATGTGCCCTCCAGCGGATCCAACACATCCCTGCAGAGGGGGAGATTATGATGAGCATCATACTCTCGTGCAATTCTACGGCGGAGAACCCACCTCCTAGCTAGAGGGAGAAACGGAGGTGGTACATTCGGAGGTAATGGTGGTAGAGGTGGATGAAACTGCAGGAATCGCTCCCAGGCCCAAACCTAACATGCAAAGTTGATGTAAGGTTTAAGAACTAGGTAGAATTGGAACTAATGAACAGATTATTCGAATATGTTTTCACCTGTAGAAGCGGAAGAATATCACAAACGTCACTCTGGGTGCCCATGCTCGCCCGGCACATCTGCATGTACATGTAGGCGAGAACAGCAACACCCCAGCTGTACAGGGGTAAATCATCTAGCAGCTGAAGATGATGAAGAAATCGCAGGCTGACTAGGTTCCCCGAAGTGTTCGGGAACAAGACCCCCCCAAATAGAAGAAGCAACAACAATCTCGTATACCGGTGAATATGTAACTCATCCGTATCGCCGGTGATGTCGGGGTGCAGTATCTCCAGGTGTTGTCTAGTAGCTATCAAACTCATCCGACTGGCCCCCGACGATGCAGTCTCGTCCTGTGGCCTGAAACCCGTGAGCTACTACAGCATGTCCAAATAATGCCCATGAGCCATATATCTCATATGCTGAGGCAATGCAACGGGCAGGCCATATAAAACCTCCACGTCCTGCAGCGTGATAGTGGCCTCGCTAATGGGCAGGTGGAAAGTGTGTGTCTCGGGTCGCCACCGCTCAATCAATGCCGTGATCAAAGCCCAGCCGAGCTGCAGCCGCCCGATCTCAAAAATCCTATAGAATCTCGTATCCTGCACGCGCTGGACTACACGGGGATGGAGATCTATGTGCCTCATAATATCCCACAAGTCGTCCACTCTCCTGGCGCGGAGATTCAGGGACAGTAACTCTCCCTCCCATATGTGGGCGTTCCTATGATCACCTTGTAGCACTAATATCTCAGCGGAGTAAGGTCCGAGATGTATAGGCATCACGTCCATGTCGTCAACTGTAAATTAAATAACATTAATTGTATGTTTAATCTGTAAATTAAATAATTAATTTTTACAGTCATACAATATCTAATTGAACAGGGTATATATATCTATGGATTCCAGGCTCGATATTTGAGGCCCAGTAGCACCAAACTATCATGAATAATTATGTGTGTCAATTTCAATATTTTTATAATTTTTTGTGTTTGTTTTATAAATCAAATTATTAATTCTTAATTATTTAATTGGACAAAGTATATATATATATATATATATATATATATTGGTTCCAAGCTCGATATTTAAGGCCCAGTAGCACCAAACTATCATGAATAATTATGTGTGTCAATTTCAATATTTTTATAATTTTGTGTGTTTGTTTTATACTTAATTATTTAATTTGATAAAGTATATATATCTATGGGTTCCAGGCTCGATATTTGAAGCCCGGTAGCACCAAACTATCATGAATAATTATGTGTGTCAATTCCAATATTTTTATAATTTTATGTGTTTGTTTTATAAATTAAATTATTAATTCTTAATTATTTAATTGGATAGAGTATATACCTATGGGTTCCAGGCTCGATATTTGAGTCCCATAGCACCAAACTATCATTAATAATTATGTGTGTCAATTTCAATGTTTTTATAATTTTATGTGTTTGTTTTATAAATTAAATTATTAATTCTTAATTATTTAATTGGACAGAATATATTTGAGGCCCAGTGTCACGACCCCAAATCCTAACTGGTCATGATGGCACCTATCGTGGAACTAGGCTAGCCACTATCACGTAACTACACATTTATTTTAATATAATTTCTCAAAAATCATAATAATAAGCATAAAATATTCTAAGTCTTTAACCAAGCATGATATAATCTAACAGTCTAAACTATTCCCCAGAACTGGAGTCAATTGATCACGAGCATCTAAGAATAATACTAACACTGCTAATGTCATAATACACTGTCTCAGAACAAAATACTAAATACTAATGAAGGGAAATGGAGAAGTTGTGGACGCTGGACAGCTACCTCGAAATCCCAAAGCTGACGATAAACGATCTCAGGTGGCTACTGCTCAGAACCAGTACCTGGATCTGCACACAGAAGTGCAGGGAGTAATGATGAGTACGCCAACTCAGTAGTAATGAAAATAAATCAAGTCTAAAGATAAGAAAACACACAACACAGAACACCAATCCACATATAGTAAGATACAGAGTATTAATACAATATACATTTAATACATAAGTTGAAAACCAATTTCCGTAAAAAGAATCCTTTGAGAAAGTATAATTTCCAGTATTTCTCAGTAGAATTCCCAAAATATCAGTATAAAAGATGAAATGAATCATAATCAAAACTCAGCAAAATATCATTATAAATCCGCCCCTCGGGCCAAATCATCACTCGTAAATCAATCACTCAGCACCTCAACATCACCCAGTAACAGTCACTTAGCACCTCACAGTCACTCATGCCTCCCAATCACTCGTTAGTCGGCACTCGGCACTCGCACTCAGTAGGTATCTGCGCTCACTGGGGGTGTGTACAGACTCCGGAGGGGCTCCTACAGCCCAAACGCTACAAAAAAGCCAAATCATGGCATCAATCACTCTCAAGCACTCGTCTCTCTCATATCATAACATCCTTACAATATTGTCCTTCGGCCTCACTCAGTCAGACACTCTCAACATGCCACTCGGGCCATAAATAAACAGGGTTCTCGACCCAAAACAGTATTTCATTTCAAGAATTAATGTCAACAAGCGCTGAGTGTCAAAATAATTTATCAGGAAAGACTGAGTGTAAAATCATAATTTCTAAGTGAGTAATTATCAGTAAAATAACCTCCAAGGGGTTAAAACAGATCGGCACTAGGCCCCAAACATGGCTTACAACCCAATTATATCAAAACATATCAATACTATAAAGAATAGGCTTTAAAAGCAGTTTCGGAACTCAATAGTTGCCTAAAAAAGAAACATATCCAAATTTCCAATTCATGCACGCCCCACACTCATCATCCAGTGTGTGCGTCACTCCAAAATCGTGAAAGGATGTAAAGTCCGGGGTTTCATACCCTCAGGACAGGATTTAAAGACATTACTTACCTCAAACTAGCCTGAAAAGCTACTCCGCAACATGTTTGCCCCTCGAATGAACTTCCGAATGCTCAAAATCTATAAATTTCAGATTTTTCCCATCAAAATATGCTAGGGGAATGAAGCCCAATAGAAAAATATCAACTTTATGCACAAAACCCGAAATTAGCCAAAATCTGACCCCCGGTCCCACGTCTCGGAACTCGACAAACTTTATACCAAAATTATCCTCATCATCTCATGATTCCGTACATATAAAGAACATTAAAATCGGAGTCCAAATGACCCCTCAAATCACCCCTAGAAGGTCTCTTAAACTCAAGCCCTAGTTTCCCCCCTTTCCACTGATTTTTCCTAATTAAACACTGTTAATTTGATCCTTAATCACATATTTAACTCAAAAATAGGAAGAAATCACTTACCTAGTATTGCTTGGTGAAAATCACTCCTTGAGCTCTCCAAAATCGTCCAAGCCAAATGAAAGAAATGGGCCAAAACTCGCTTTTAAAACAACAGGTTGTACATCCTATTATAATTTTCCCATGCTGTACACCTTCTATTAAAACGCTCATAACTCCTTGTAGAAATATCTAAATAACAAACGGTTTAAATATTTAAAAACTAGACTCAAAGATCTTTCATTTGATAGATTTTACACCCTATAACTCTTTAAATATTCCGAGATATGAGCTTCCAAAGTCGGCTCCATGCATCAGTAAATTCTGTCGAAACTGCTTCACCAACCATCTTCAATCGATCATAACTTTCTGATTAAATGTCCAAATCATGGATGGTTCAACTTTCGGAAAATTAGAATGCAAGGGATACAACTTTTATGTTTTGCAAATTTGCAGATTCCTTATATATTTTGATATACATGCCTCCAAAATCAGCTCCCCGATGCACCAGTTGTTGTCCAAAAGTGCAGTAGAAGTTTCTGCAGTTTTTTTCTTTTTTTTTTCTTTGTCCGAAATTCATTTCGGTAACCTTCCGAAATCCACCGGAAGCCCTCGGGACCTTAACCAATTATACTAACATGTCCCAAAACATGATACGGACTCGGTCGAGGCCTGAAATCACATCAAACAACGTCGAAATCATGAATCGCACCCCAATTCAAGCTTAATGAACTTTAGAACTTGAAACTTCTACATTCGATGCTGAAACCTATCAAATCACGTCCGATTGACCTCAAATTTTGCACACAAGTCATATTCGACATTATGGACCTGCTCCAACTTTCGGAATTGGAATCCGACCCCGATATCCAAAAGTCAAACTCTCGGTCAAACTTCTCAAAAACCTTCAAATTTTTATCTTTAGCCAAATGACTTCAAAATGACCTACGAACCTCCGAATTAACTTCTGATCGCGCTCCCAACTCCAAAATTACCATACGGAGCTAATCCCAAACTCGGAATCCCAAATGAACATCAATAACACCGAAATGCACTTCAACCCAGACTTATGAAATTTCTTCTAAAATGCTAACTTCTAAAATTTGCGCCGAAATGCTCCCGGGTCATCCAAAATCCAATCCGAACATACGCCCAAGTCCGAAATCATCATACAATCCTGATGGAACCTTCGAATCCTGATTCTGAGGTCGTTTACTCAAAAATCCAATCCTAGTCAATCCTTCCAACTTAAGGCTCCCGAAATGAGAATTTTCTTTCCAAATTGACTCCGAACTTACTGAAACTCAATTCCGACCATGCCTACGAGTCATAATACCTGAAACGAAGCTGCTCACGGCCTCAAACTGCCGAGCGATGCGTTAGTGATCAAAACGACCGGTCTGGTCGTTACACCCAGTAGCACCAACCTATCATAAATTTTTATGTGTGTCAATTTTAATATTTTCATTCTTTGTGTGTTTGTTTTTTAAATTAAATAATTAATTTTTGTAAATTGGACAGAGTTTGTATTTCATCTATCAGTATAAGAGATACTTAAACTACAGTGATTCTACACTAAAATACTCTATATTTTACTACGCTAAAAGGCTCTACGTTTTACTATGCTAATAAATAATCTAAACTAAATATAAACAACAAATACATTTTAATCACATAACATTCACGAAAATACATACAGTAAAGATATTAATTAACATTTTTATTAACAAAAAAAAGTAATTTCTCAATTTTTACATATATTTTTTAGAACACTAATATCTTAGTCTGGATAAATATAACATACTAGTTTGGCAAATAAAACACAAAACGACATGAAAACACATTCAAGTCAACTAATATGTATTTATTATATGAGTTTCGACATAAACTAAATCGGAATACCTCGATTTATAATTTTCGGAAAGTGGAGAAGTTGAAAGTTTAAGTCCAAAACGAAGAAACCACAACAATATAATGCTTTGCTAGGGTGTGGGACCTACGTACTTGTCTTTTTACGTGACGGATGAGACCCACTGTAATTTTTTGNGGGGGGGGGGGGGGGACCGCTGTTGATGGGGGAATTTAAAAATGGGGTTTCTATCGATTTGGTGAAGAAGGGGACGATATAATAACTTGTATAGGGCGATTATTTCATGCACTATATAGGTATAACGTGGTTATTTCATGCGCTATACCTTTCCGTCAGATCCTATCAGTATAGCGCGGAAAAAATATGCGTTATGCATGTATAACGCAGTAATAAACCGCGTTATACTTTAACGGCTAAAACACCGTTAAAGTATAATGTAATTTATTACTGCATTATACATAGTTGGTCTCTCTTTTTTTTTTCCACCTATTAACATTACACTTCTCCCAAAACCCAATAATTAGGTTTTGGACTCAATGCATACTCCCCACAATTTAGTTAAACTCAAAAAGAAAACGTGTCAAAGTCTTGACAGCTAGGGTTGAGCTTCGCAGAGTTCTAGCCAGTTTAGCATGAAAAAGGGAACCAAAAGGCAACACTGCAATATGTAAATTGTAAAGACCTTTTGTTTTCAAATTTAAAATCCAATACTCCATTCCTTTCAAATTAAATGAGGTATTTTTTATTTTAGTTTATTCTAAAATAAATAATATATGTCTAAATTTAAAAATAATTCAACTTTAAACTTTTCATTTCATTTATTTTACCCTTAATGAGAAGTGATTATAACCACACAAATGATATGGGCCCACAAAGTTTTTACCCTTTAAATTTTTAATACCACAAATTTTAAAAATCTTCTTCTTTTTCTTTAACTTCATGCCGAATCAAACTACTTCGTCTAAATTGAAACGGAGGCGGTAACAATTTGCTTTTTAGACGTAACCAAAGGCCCTACTTGTTCTCTTTCATTTCTTTTTAATTAAAAAATAATAATAATAATACGATCTTTCTTCTTGATAACGTACTATCCAATATACAGCACATCAATTAGGAAAGTCTTTTCCCCTATTTCTGTCAACTTCCCTACACCACACCATTAATTGCTTTATTAGTTCTTTCCCTTTTCATATTAGTAGTAACTTCAGAATACTTTTTCTAAACTCTGGTACGCAATGGAAGATCACAAAGAGGTAACAAAGAAATCTATCTTTTCTTATACTATATGCTTTTTGCTTGTTTTTCTTGCTACCTTTTTTTATTGAATATGGTGGGAACTGTCTCTTGTTTATTTGCTGAAGTACCTTTCTTGATGTTCCTGTACGTGTATGTTCTGCTTGTATCTATACATTCAACTTGAACTAGAATATCCCATATAGATTTATAGATGCTTTTTGTTCTGCTAATCATTAAGTCCCTTTCGAGAAATCTGCGAGGGTCAGAATTATATTATGCATCATCTCTGCATGTGTTACTGTGTGTTTTTTATTTTTTTGGTGGTTCAACTTTACCAAATTTAGTCAAGAATCATCAATATGGTCAACTTTCATCATCTCAAGTATTTGGATAATTAATAGGGGTAATTAGTCAAAGTTCTCATTCAGGGGAGGAGGGAGAGTTTCGACGAGCGCAGTAGTTTTTGTTTAAATTTTGTATTTGTATTAAAAAATCAAGGCAAAATATGAGTTCAGTAATAAATTTAGAACCCATAAACTTCAAATTCTAACTTCGACTCTGTTCTCATTTTCCTCCTGCATACTCTTCTGGAGTTGTCTGAGGAGTTATGGGTGTTAATTCATGACCAGAATTTCCTTACTTTCTTTCCTTCCATTTAAATCTATGTTTTTGTATTTTTTAAGTTTTATTTGTGGTAGAGTATTGGCTCAGGATTAGTCAAAGTTAGACTTTGAATTGTCAGCTTATCGCACAAATAATTTGAATATGCTAAGTTCAATGGAAGGAAAAATATGTACTCTACTTAGCAGTTGTTGCCTTCCAGCTGGACCAGCCTATGCATATACCCCCTCCGATTTAGTTTATATGAACTTAATTTTTTTTTTGTTCGTTCCGAAAAGAATGATTATTTTCTAAATTTAGAAACAATTTAGCTTAAACTTACAAATCTACCCTTAATGAGAAGTTGTTATAACGACACAAATACTCTGGGTCTCTTTTTAACTTGTTTAGCACCACAAATTTCAAAAGTCTTTTTTTTTTTAAACTTCGTGCCCAGTCAAACAAGTTCACATAAAGTGGTACGGATGGAGTATATTTTAGTTAATATTTCTTTAATAAATTTATGATTGTTAATACTCGAGTGTCTACGTTTATATTCCTAAAGAAAATTTGTAGGTAATGAAATTCAGTGACTTGATATGCTCTGAATCCCATGGCGTGATAAATTAGAATACTAACCTCATAACTGGACTTAGTTCTGAAGAAAATGAAATAACTTGCTTTTAGGTAAGAATAGTATATAGGGGCTATCAGAATAAATACTGCACATTGTATTTAAGGGTCAGAAGGAGAGCTTTGGAGCAACGATAAAGTTGTTTCCGTCTAACCTATAGCTCACGAGTTCAAGTCGTGGAATCAGCTACTGTGCTTACGTCAAGCTAGGTTGCCTACGTCACATCTCGTTGGGTTGCAGCCCGCCCCCAAACCTTCCGTGCACGCAAAATGCTTTGTGCATTAGGCTCGAGGTTCCGCAAAACCCGCGAACCCATGGTTTTGATCCGTCACAACAACTGATTTACGTAAATATTCTCCATTTTACAGAAGACTGCACCATGGTTATCTGTACCACAGTTTGGTGACTGGGACCGAAAAGGTGCATTGCCAGATTACTCGCTGGATTTCTCAAAAATAAGAGAGAATAGGAAACAAAGCAAAAGGGATTTATCAAGAGTTAGTCTTGGAAATGAGGAAGAGCTCGTTTCGTCAACTACAACTAATGCAAACACAGGCCACTCAGCCCACAACAATGATGATAATTACCATCAAAATAACTCTCCAACTGTAAGATTTTTCTTTATATTATTTCATCAATTTTGTTTTTGCCAATTTTCTTGCTGGCCCGCCATTTTTGTGTTTAAATTGCTGATATTGTTATTAATAGTGGTTTTTAGTTAGCTTAGAAGGATTCATTATGGCATTAAATACATAGATAAGACAAGTAGTTGTCAATTACTCCCTCCGATCCACAATAAGTAATTTTTTGGCTCTTTTTTTGTAGTCCATAATAAGTAATTTTTTCGAATTTCAAGAATGAATTAATTTTTTTTCCCTACATTAGCCTTGGAGTAAATAGTGTTGTAGTATGTGTTAGGAGTATTTATGTGAAGAGATAGTAAATGTTAATATGATCAATTTCTTTGCTAATTAATATTAAAAGGTGAATTTTTTAATCTGTGTAAAAACAGTCAAAAAATCACTTTTTGTGACCGGAGGGAGTTATTTATGAAGAGTGGCAAAAAGTATCTAGAAGGATACATTATTCGTAGGGCCAGCGGCGGAGCCATGTTACGTAGATGATTCAATTCGTCTTAAAATTATACTGTGCAAATAGGGTAATAATATTTGCGTTCAATGTTTATTAATGGAAACTACTTGAATTTTTTGCGTTGACAATAGGGAAATAAGCATGGTCCATATATAAATGGTTTTAATTAGGCACAAATGCTGTTCTCATGTGGATTTCCTCTCATTGATGTTGATGCAATGTGGTCATTGGATAAGTACTATATCACATGAAATCTGTATATACAAGTTGCAATTTGATAGATAGACGATTAGGCCTCAGCGGCGCGGTGGAACCGTTAGGATCACTTTTACTTATTAACCAAAGGTCTCGGTTGCAAATTTGGGAATAGAAAACCTTTTGATAGGAAACGTTTTGCTCTACTTCGTGGCCTACCCATAAAGAATATCTCTAGATTATCGAACTATCATATTCCGAATACTGGATGGTTAAATCTAAATTCCTCTATTTATTTTTTTTTACATTCACATTTTTGAATTTCTTTTGACAGACAAGGAGAAGCATTTTCAGTTACTTCAACTGCTGTGTGAAAGCTTGAGAATTCATGGGACTGATTTTTGTGTTTTTATGTAATGATAATGTACCAAGGTGTTCTATATTCCCCGGGTTTCGAAGTTAAAATTAGGAAATATTCTTTGTTTTTTTTCAGATTTTAATGATCAACAACTGTTTGTCAAGAATAGTAATTAAATTTTAATTAATGATGATGGCTTATTATTGTCACTGTTTTAATTAGATAACTCTGGCTTGAAAATTTACTCTCGACAAGATTGTTCACTTAGAATTGAACTAAATGATTAAAATTTTAGCAATTTAAAATGTATCAATGTTGAGATGGCCGAGTTGGTCTAAGGCGCCAGATTAAGGTTCTGGTCCGAAAGGGCGTGGGTTCAAATCCCACTCTCAACAGTTTGATATATTTTTCAATCATCTTAGAATCACTCACCCACCGACTTTAGGAGACTTAAGATCTATTTGGCCATAAATTTTGTCAAAAATATATTTGGATTTTTTTTGGCAAAATATATGTCTGTTTATAAATTTTATTTATATTTTGACAAATTCCTAAAATTCAAAACTCAAATCTCAAAACCATCCACCCCAAAATATTACCATTATATTTTTTCAAAATTGTCCCAAATTTTTGTATTTATAAAAGAGCATATCATTTTATTATTTTGTAACAGTGCTACTTCTTCTCGGTCATCTAATAGTGTATAATGTAGTTCATTACAAAAATGATAATTTTGTACCACATTTATTTATGTTCAGGACTATTGTCACACCTCCCTTTTTCACCGGTAAGGGTAATAAGAGATTTTTTTCCACTTTAAGTGACATAATCAAAAATGGGATTATTTATTTATTTAGAGTCGCCACTTGGGATAATTATATGGTGTCCCAAGTCACCAGTTTAAATCTCAAATTGAGGAAATTTGACTCGTTCTAAAGTCTGCGAAACCAGAAGACCGGGTAAGGAATTCTGTTAACCCGAGAGAAGGTGTTAGGC
>ML308625.1:0-25712 GCA_005239505.1 Nicotiana paniculata | reverse complement strand
AAAAAAAAAAAAAAGGAAAACAGAAAATACAATATGCATCCGAACTCCCAAATTCCTCATTTCCCCACTTCACTCACCCCTCACGTTCCCATCTCCTCCACTCATGGCACACACCCCACAATCCATTTTTCCATTTACCCCACTCCTATCATAACTTCCTCACAACATTATACACATACATCTCTATATATAATGAAGAGGAGAAAGGAAAAAAGAGGATTTGAAGAAAGAAGAGGGAACGAAACAATCACCATTGTTCAACCATCACTGTAGCTCCTATCTTAAGCNCAAAACAACCTCTAACATCCAGCTGAAACCAGTTGATTCTTTCAATCATTAGCGCCACCAAAACCTCCATTAACGTAGCTTCAAAAATCAGCTGTTTCGCACCAACAACCACCACAAAACTGCTGCTCAAAACCAGCTGCATAACAGCCCATTTCGACCCCAAAACATCCCCCCTAAACTCATCTAAATTCTAGTCCCAAATCGCACCAAAAAGGCTATGAAAACCACCTCCAAAACCAGCTGAAAGACAATGACGAAAATCAGCTCCTTTCATCCACAAAACTCAACAAAATCGGCACCTAAAACTCACCCCAAAAGCGTAGCAAAATCAGTTGCGAAAATAGCCACCAAACTGCTCAAAAATAACCCCGAAATCCATAAAATAGCAGCTGAAACTTATCCCAAACACCACCAATAGGGGTTGCCGTTGAGACCATCATCGAGAGTTCCGGTCAAAGTCTTGTTTCCATTTTTAGCTGTAGCAATAGTGTCGCCCCAAGAAGTTTTCATCTATAAAAGGTCTTCCTTCTCAACTGCTTGGTCTTTATTTTGGATAAGTTTCTTGCTTAAATGATTTATTCAATTTTTCAGTGAATGAGGATATTGTTGATGAATATTGTGTTTTGAGTGATTTTTTGATTGAATAAACTCTATAGGATTACATATATAAGTTTCTTTCAGTAAGTTAATGTTGAATCTAGTAAGTACCTATTAATCTCTTTTATTTTATTTTCATTCAATGAATTTTTAGTGTTCTAGTTTGTTGTTTGTATAAATCTCGGGAAAGTCGTAAAAATAAATTAATTAATTAAGGGAAGATTGATAGGGTGTAGGGGTTTGAACATTTTTGGTATATGAAGTATTTTCTTATTGGGTATTGAATTTGGGATGGGAAGAGAAATTTGAGCCGGGTAATATTCCATGTTAGATGGCCAATTTTTCATAGTAGATAATATCTCATAGTTTTAAAGATAATGTAGTAAGTTGTAAATATTTTTAAAAAAATAGATAAATTGTCAATATATCAAATAGCTAAAATATTTCTTAGCCTCCAATAATGCCAATTCATAATTTATTGTCGCACAATAATCCCAAACGTAGGAAATGAACAATCATGAATACGTTAGAATGCTTTAAGCGCGCTCTAATTTAATCAAATTATCATGATTATGTAAATGTTCGCGTGATGTAATTATGATTTCCAAAATAAATCAAAGTATGCGTTCGCGCAACTTTGGCCGAACAATCTTAATAATAATAAAGTGTTATTAATTGTGTACACGTACGCGTGACATGATTCTTGACGCGCCGAACGAAACGAGTACATGTACGCGTGACTCGTTTTAAGTTAAGTCCATAATTACGAAGAATCAAGCAATTAAAAGCGGTAAAAGGTAAATGTACATAGGTTCTAAAATGATCAATTAAACAATTTAATTAAGCCAGATATGATTAAAGCGACCGTGCTAAAATCACAGAATCTGGGAATGCCTAACACCTTCTCCCGGATTAACATAATTTCTTACCCGATCTTCTGTGTTCGCAGGCTTTAAACATAGTCAAACTTCCTCGATTTGGGATTTAAAATAAACCGGTAACTTGGGACACCATTAATTATTCCACGTCGCGACTCTAAATAAATAATTAATCCCATTTCGATTAGTCACTTTAATTTGAAAAACTCCCTTATTACCCTTGCTGGGATAGTGGAAAAGAAGGTGTGACACATAGTTTAGAGTCAATTCTTATTTATTTTAATTGCTCGCCAGGTAAATCATAAGTATGTGGCAATGAGAGCATTCTCTAAAATATTTACAGCAAGTCAGTGGGATGACCAATTTTATCCTACATTTAAAGTAAAAATTGCGCGGGGCACCCTATTTGATTGCCCCTATTTAACCTATACTTGCTTTTTAAAAAACTTTTAACTTGTACCTACTGTTTAAATAACTTCAGCTTCCCTTTCCCTCACTGAGCTGAAGTTCACCAGTTATAAAGACAAAACTTCAGCATACGGGACTGAAGTTCCCCAGTTACAAAGACAAAACTTCAGCTCTAGAGCTAAAGTTTCCCAGTTACAAACTTCAACTTTAGAGTTGAAGTTCCTAAGTTATAATGACAACAACTTTAGCGTACGGGGCTGAAGTTCCCCAGTTATAAAGACAAAACTTCAGCTCTAGAGAACTTCAGCTCCAGAGTTGAAGTTTTGTTTTTGTAAACTGGGGAACTTCAGCCCCGTATGCTGAAATTGTTGTCTTTATAACTTGGGAACTTCAGCCCTGTATGCTGAAGTTCCCTATTTACAAAAGACAAAACTTCAGCTCTAGAGAACTTCAGCTCCAGAGTTGAAGTTTTGTTTTTGTAAACTGGGGAACTTCAGCCCCGTATGCTGAAATTGTTGTCTTTATAACTTGGGAACTTCAGCCCTGTATGCTGAAGTTCCCTATTTACAAAAGACAAAACTTCAGCACTGGGGGAACTTCAGCCCCGTATGTTGAAGTTCCCCATTTGCAAAGACAAAAACTTCAGCTCTAAAGCTGAAGTTCCCCATTTACTAGAGCTGAAGTTCGCAAGCTACTTCAGGCCTGTCTACTAGAATGCTGAAGTTTTGCGTGATTGCCTTTGCTACTTCAGCCCCGCATGCTGAAGTTATGCGCAAAAGCGGATACAAATATAATTTTTTTTACAAAACGGGTATAAGTTAAAACGTGGCATAAAAAGTAGGTATGGATGCAAAAAAACCCCCATTTAAATGTGTATAAAAATGGGCCAAGGAGGAAGAAGAAACATACTTACCTGGACGGGGTCAATGAGCGATCAAGAAGGCTCATGGCCTAGGCTGGTGACTTCTATTGCACCTTGAAAGGGTGCCAATCTAAGGTCGGCTCAAGTGATCGAACCTACGTTATAATTTTTTGTTGAAGGGGCTTGCGTTCGCCCAGCCCCTACAAATCCTAGTTCAAGCCTTTTTAGTTTGTCTCTGGGTCAATTTTCACAAAATAGCCCAAGCCTTGACCGAAGTAGAAAACATTTTAGAAATTGACTCGTTATTTGCTTTGCAATTTCAGAACCAACGTTCCCCTTCTACAATTATTTGTTGAATGATTTTGAGATTTAACAGATAGTCTTACTGATTAGAATGATATTCTTGTAGAATATGTCTGAGTTTGACTTCAAAATTTGACAGTTATGTCATTATGTTTTAATTGTCGTTTTACTAATAGTATGCATACATCATTCTTCATGTGATGTACTACTTAGTCACAATGGTCATGTAGTTGAGTTAAATAATTTCACAGGCAAAATACATAAGTTATCATCAAATACCTTTTTGACAGATGGTGTGCAGTGTTTTATACGTAAAAAAAAAAAAAAAAAAGACGAGTGAATGTAAAACTTTTGGGTCTAAACCATTACTTAAATGCCATATTTCCAGCCTTGTTATTTTTAGTTTTTTTTTATTTTGAGTCAATTCTTATTTTTTCTATTTTTAATTATTTCATCCCAAATAATTTGGTCCCTTTTCCGCACCCCACCCGTTTTCCTCTTTCTTCCCTTGGCCACCTACTTTGTCTCCTCTATAGATCAAACTCTAAATACAAAAATAATTTTAGAGCTAGATCCAAGTTCTAAATTATTAGTCATTTCCTCCAAGTTTTAACCTTTTCAGATCTACTAATAAAATCAATGACTTATTTCTCTATTTGTTTCCAGATCTGTTGATTCTTTCTTTGACTTCAAAATCTATTTCTTTTCTTAATTGAATGGGTGTGACAAAGGGGGCTGTAGTGTCTGTGGATTTTGCTCTTAAAATTAGTGGCGGTAGTGGTGGTTGTTATGACAATGGTGATTTTAATAAAGAAAAAAACATTTTTGTAGAAGAAGATGGCCATCTTTAGCTCTTATTCATCCCTAAGAATCAAACTCCATTAGCAACAGTGAGAAAATGGAACACGATGCCGCTAAACTATTGCGTTAATGGTGGGAAGCCGGTGATAGGGTTGTGATTGTGGAGAAGATGACTAAGGCCTCGTTTGTTTGCATTTAATGCAGGTCTGAATCTTAATCATTCAGATCTCAGACATTAAGTGCGTTTGTTTTTAAAGTCTGAATCTTAATTATTCAGATCTTAATCATTAAGTGTGTTTGTTTTTTTTACTTCACAACCACTTAATGGGTCTGAATATGTCTGTATGATTAAGATATATAACAGAGACTTAATTTCATTAAGATCCTATCACATATTCATAATTAACTGCCGTCACCAACTACCATTATCAACTACCACCACGCCGCCATCATCCTCAATCATAGCCGCCACCATTATCGACCATCACCACCCACTGTTTCCACCTTTTCGACCACCATATATCATTCTCACTCACCTCAACTGACCACCCCATCACCATCAACAACCACAACCGATGCTGCCCATTATTATAGCCTACCACTACCCACCCACCACCTTTCTCAGTCACAACTACTACTACCAGCCGCCATTATTAACTATCATCACCCACCACCACAATCATAATCGTCACCATTACCAATCACTACTAGCTACTAGTATGAACCACCATCATTAACCAAAATTACCACCAACCACCGCCTCTAGTCGGCATTCATCCGTTAGCCATCACCACCAACAACTATCATATTTTTAAAAAAATTATATATTTTATTGATAGAATATTAGATAAGTTAGTATTTTATTTGAATTTTATGTTTATTAATTTTCAAATAAAGATGAATTTTATACATTCAGATGTTAAAAATCAAACAGTCTTAATTATTTCTATTCAGATTTTGATACACATCTTAATATATTCAGATGTGTATTCAGATTCAGGTGTCTTAATCTTAATACACATCTTGATATTCAGATGTGTATTCAGATTCAGACATCGTAATCTTAAAAAAAATGAATGAGGCCTAAGTGGGTTGGGGTGAGGGGAATTACTAAAAGCAAGAAAAGGGGATCCTTTTTGTTTTTTTTTTTTAAAGAAAAAAATGTTAATTAGGCTGTAAATTAGATATTTTATGGTATTTTCTTTTAGTTTTAACACGTGTCACGATATTATTGGTCCTTGATATTATACATATTTTGAAAAGCTGGTCAACACAAGGATGGTGTGTTAGCTTCACTTTTAAAAAGTTGAGTGTTTAAGATAATTTTCGCCGTCAGAAAATGTGTAACGAGAATTTGGTCTATTTTTTAAGTGTCAACTTATGTATTTTGCCTTTCACAAATTATCCTAAATATGTTGTTACTGCTACTATTTTTTTTCCTAGACGAACTTTGATATCCTAAATACTACTCCTATGTTATTTCTGCTACTTTTTTTTTTTTTAATCCTAGACAAACTTTAAACTTCAAAATAACTGTAATGGTAATCGGAGTTTATTTTCAGAAACAATATAATACACTCAAATATATTTTTATATAATAGTCGCATTTATTATGATATTTTTTGGATGCTATAGTGAAATATTGTTATAGAAGACATATATCGTAATATAACATAAAAAATCAATTTAAAAAAAAATTGATTTTTATAATAAATAACTTTATATAAAATATACTATTATAGAGATTCTTTTTTAAGAAACTAAATTTATTACTTTAAGATATACTGTAATATTTGAAATCGGAACTAGTGATGAAATTCATTGTTCCGATGATTATAATCGTACTGCTAGTTCGACCGTTTATTTGAAAATTTTCATATTATACCAATTTTTCGGTTACTTTTATATGTACAGTCAGACATCTCTATAACAGTCTTCTTATATAACAATATTTTACTATAAAAGTCAAGCCTTTTCGGAATCAATTTTCATGTTATGTTATAATATATGTTCTTTATAACAACACTTCGCTATAACATCCAAAAATATTCGAAACAAACAAGGTTGTTATAGAGAGGTTTGACTGTATAACTCAAAATAAACTTTGGAGTTGATTACTCAGATGATCACTGAACTTTGCAAAATGATGGAACAAAGTCACTGAACTTTAGTTTGTAACAAGAAAATCACTCAACTATTCCTAATGCACACAAATAGTCACTCAACCAAAAATATCAAATTTTTTGGTGGAAAAAAATGACATGGCAGTCTACATGAAATCTTTTATTGTTTAACCAAATAACACCCAAACAAGACATTAAACTCTGCCCATACACCACACCCGACCTGACCGACCCATCAAATAAAAATCCACCCACCTAATAAAATAAACACTAGAGACTAACAAAATCCTCTGACCATTATTTCACGCTTCTTCTTCTTCATGATTTTTGTTCTACTCCAAAATTGAGCTTTTCAACATGGAATTGGAAGATGCTTCAAGTATAAAAAATAAAAAATCTCAAAGGAAGGAATCCATCTCTTCCCCGCAACCATTGTTTAATGTAGAATTGAACCAATATGCCAAAGATATTGCATAGAACATGACAGAAAATGAGGTACTCTTAATAAATATTATTTTTTTTGTCTTTATATGATAAAACTTTTTAATGTGCTCTCTGTTGTTATTGAAGATAACAAGGTTAGTGTTTTTTAATATTTTAGGTGTTCTAATTTTTTATACATGTGGGGTTAGGGTTTATTATATATGGGTTTAATATATATATATGGGTTTCTGAATCTTTTGGAATTAGAATTCGTTATAGTTAAGGATTTTAATATGCAAATGTGTTAGAGTATTAATTATTTGTTGATGGTTGAACTATATTTGAACTCTTTATTTTATATACTTTGTAGGAGTGGTTGGGAATTCTAGATGGGGTATTTCAGGAAAATTATATTTTGAGTAATACAATGGCTGAGAGGAAGGGTAATGGTGCCGACGGTGATGAAGAAAGTGAGGATGAAGATTGGCTAGATGATCAAGATTTCAGTGATCCAGACTATAACCTTTAGGAAGATGATGACGATTATCATGATATTACTGCTAATAATCATGATCTTATTGTTGATAATTATTTTAAGAAGGCAAAAGGAAGACCCAAAAAAATACAATGATGGAAATAATAAAGTTGGACCATCTGTTGGCATCCTAATTCCAGAAATAAACGAGAATGACGATTCGGATTATGCTGAATCTGATGAATTGATAGAGGGAGGTACTGATAAAGAAGATGAGGTAGAGGTCGCATATGAAGAGTATAACGAAGAAGTGGACAACCCTATACTAGAACTAGGAATGAAGTTTGGGTCTTTTCAACAATTTAAGGAGGTTTGTATGAACTGGGGGATAGAATAGGAGGCAATTACATTTCAAACCCAATGACTCAAATAGATGTGTTTGTCGATGCAAGCAGGAAGGGTGTCCCTTTAGAGTTTGGGCAAGTCCAGTAAGTAAAATTGACCCTACAATTCAGATTAAAGCTTTAAATTTACATCATACAGGCGGTAAGGTATTTGACAATTTTCATATGACGCCTCAATGGATTGCAAGAAAATATTTAAACATTTTTAGAGCTTATCCAATTTGGGACATTAAAGGACTGCTTGCAACAACGAAGGATGGTCTTGGGTACACAATACATAGAATTAAGGCATTCAGGGCTAAAGAGCAAGCTCTGAAATGGGTTTACGGAGATGAGGGTGCACAATATGGCAAACTCTTAAGGTATAGGGCTGATTTGTTGAATACAAATCTTGGGTCTAATGTTGTTATTTGGAGAGATAGAGGTAAATTCATGGGGTTTTATGTGTGTCTTTCACCTCTGAAGCAAGCTTTTATGTCTGGGTGTAGGCCGTTAATAAGCTTTGATGGTTGTTGGCTTAAGGGGACATATGGAGGCAATCTGTTAGCTGCAATTGCAGTTGATCCTAATGATTACATATTTCCTGTTGCATATGATGTTATTGCTACAGCTAAAAGTAAGGAGACTTGGAGTTGGTTTCCATCCAATCTTGGACTAGATTTAGAGATAAATAACAATCACCACACTACTTTCTTGTCTAATAGGCAAAAGGTAAGACATTTGCTGTATTGTTTTAATTAAATGTATCTTTTTAATTTATTTTCTTACAATTTATATTTAATTGTTTAAAATACTATTCCAGGGACTTATTGGAGATGTTAAGGACTTGTTTCCAAAAGCAGAACATAGAAATTGTGTCAGACACATGTATGAAAACTTTAGACAAAAACATAAAGGCAATGTATTAAAGGACTTAGTATGGAATGCATCAAGGGCAAGCAATACGGTGATATTCAAGAGATGCATGGAACAACTTGAACAAGAAGATACAGAGGCTAGAAAATAGTTCGATCATCCCGAAAGACCATTTCAGACTTGGACGAGAGCTTTATTCCGGACAAATACCAAATGTGACATGCTCTTGAACAACCTTTGTGAAAGATTCAATACATACTTAACTTAATAATTTTATTTATTCTTCAAATTTAGCAAGTAAATAGTATTATATTTACATGGTTTTATTTTGCAGTTACATACTTGGTTCAAGGGACAAAGCAATTATAACCATATTGGACATGATAAAGAATAAACTTATGAAGAGGTTGTACAAGAAAAAGGAATGGATTGACAAGTACCAAGGCCTTATCTCGTCCAAAAATAGAAAATAAGTTGAACAAAATAAGCCTTGAGGCAGTACGATTTAGTCCAGATTTTTCTGGTGGACCAAAGGTATCGGTTGATGGTCCAGGAGGGCCATATATTGTGGATATGACAAGAATGAGTTGTACATGTAGGAGATGGGATTTAACCGGATTGCCTTGTCCTCATGCTTTGGTGAGTATTCATAAAAATAATGAGAGACTTGAAGATTATGTGCATTCATACTACAAGGTTAAAACGTTCAAAAAAGTGTAATCAAATTTTATTAATCCAACGAACCCCGAAGACCACTGGCCAGAAGTGGTGAATGGTGGTGAGGTGCTCCCACCTGAGATAGTCAAAAAGAAGAGAGGGAGAAAACCGAAAGCAAGAAGAAAGGAAGTTGAAGAGTTGGAGAAAAAGAAACAAGTTGAAGCACAAAGACAAGTTAAAATACGGGCAGAGAAAAGAGGCGAAGAAGTAGCTCCAAAAAAACTATCAAGAAAAGGTCTTGTTCGTATGAAGTGTTCTATATGCAAGGAAGATGGACACAATGCAAGGGGACACCATAAGTTCGTCAATACTATTGTGCCAGAAGCAAACCAACCAATCGAAAATGAAGATACATGTGAATATTCAAAGCTATATTATCCTGACATTTGGGATAATTCTCAACCAGTGGTCAACTTAACAAATCAATCCACTATAACTCAGGTAATATTTTATATTTATTTAACTGCTTATGTTAGCTTCTTATTTTTAATTTTTTTTCATTAGGCACCAAGTCAACAATCTCATGGAGTAAATGATGAACAAGGTAAAGTTGTCGAAGGTGATGGGGATGTGAATACTATAGAAGTTGAAGTTGCTAACGATGTACAAGTTGAAGTTGTCGAAGGTGACGAGTTTGTGAATACAGTAGAAGTTCAAGTTGCTGATGATGTGAATAATGTACAAGTTGAAGTTGTTGAACTTATAAATGATAAACAAGTTGCCCTCTCTGATGTTGTGCTTGCGCAAAGTGTTGAAGGTGTTTCTAGAAGAGGCAGAATTTTCAAGAAAAGAGTCATGAAGGACTGCGTATGCAAAGTCTTAAAGAACTTTAGGAAGTGAACTATCAGTTTCCTTTTTATTTTTGTGCAAACTATTAATGTGACACAATTTATAATGTGTCTTTTTTTGTTTGAACTTGTGGTCTTATGACCTTAACTCACTACTTTGTCTTCATGTGTTGCTTTGTAAGCAATATTTTTTTGTTAAGTGGTGTTGTTTATTTATGCAACATTTGTTTTTCCATTTGATAATGTGTGTAATTTTACATTACAAGTAGTTGCTTAATGAGAGCAGTTGTCTAAATTTCTAGTATATCATAGTCGATTCCAATGTTAGCCCTTTCTTAATCTGAATACTGAGCCCGCTGCTGCTTTTTCTGCTAACAAGAAGAGGAGCAATATTATCCCTCTCTCAATGCTAAGACTGTTTGGAGGATAAGGGTCCGAGGGGGCAGTGTGACGTGGCGTGCTTTGAGGTTGGATACCGGAAAATTCTCTTGGGGAAGCGAGGCTGTTACTAGTAAGGAACTGGAGTTTTACATGAAGAAGCTACAAAAAAAGAAAGGGAAGGGTTCAAGTGGCACTGCTTAAGAGTTATAACTGATTTCTGTCATATCATCCAAAGCTTCATATTATATTGCCTCGGTGTTATTTACTATTGATAGAATGGATATTAAGAACCAATTTTGCTGCTAGAGTTAGATCAGCCCATCTCTTTGCAATGTGATGTCACATAATCTTGAGGACAGATTCATCTTATTGTTTTCGTCTAAAAAAAAGTATTTATTTCATTAAGTCAGAGGGTTTGGTTAGTCTCTAGTGTTTATTTTATTAAGTGGGTGGATTTTTATTTGATGGGTCGGATCGGGTGTATGGGCAGAGTTTGATGTCTTGTTTGGGTGTTATTTGGTTAAACAATAAAAAATTCCATGTAGACTGCCATGTCATTTTTTTCCACCAAAAAATTTGATATTGGTTGAGTGATTATTTGTGTGTATTAGGAATAGTTGAGTGATTTTCTTGTTACAAACTAAAGTTCAGTGACTTTGTTCCATCATTTGCAAAGTTCAGTGATCATCTGAGTAATCAACTCATAAACTTTGAAAGCCGTCCTAATCATTTTGGTGCCTCTTTTGTATCGGTAGAAAAAAATTTGTGTTTGGTCAATTCATTTGAGAAGTACTTTTTGCAACATTTGGTAAACAAATTGAGTTTGGTCAATTTTTCTAAATAGTGCTTTTGAATCAAATTAACAAAATGGGTAATACCAAGGTTTTATAATTCTTTTAAAGAGAAAAATAAATTTAAATATTTGTTGTAAGAGACTTTTATATTATTTTTATTTTATTTAATCAAAATATAACATAAAGTAAACATACATATTAAATATTTAAATCAATAGTTATGCCAGAGTAATAATATTACACAATATAATTACTTATTGTTTAGACGATGATAATCTTCAACTTAAATTTATCATAGTTTCTTCCGATTCTATCATCAAACTTTTGCACCATATTAGACCATCTTAATCTTCTAAAGTGAGTCCCAAGATGATTTTCGGCTAAAATTTTTACCACACATATATTTAAAAACTAGTTAATTGATACGCACTTCGTGTGATATGATAATTCATTTTGTAAATTTAGTTGATATAAAATAGATAAAGAGTTTATAGCGCAAAGAATTTTCAAAAAAAAAAAAAAATTAGAAATATAGCAAGAAAAATGCACAAATTTTCATACCTTATCCATAAAGAGGTTTCAAGAAAGTTGCTTGCATTCTGGTAAAAAATATTAGAACATAGAATTAAAAGATGAATATAAATAAACTCAACAATAACTAGCCAAAACATCATGAAAAAACTACAATATCAATAAATTATTAATGGAGACGGGCACAATTGTCGTGAATAAATTATAATACCAATGAAATATCTTGTATGATCTAGCTCCAAAAACAAAGCAAACTATAATAAAACTACTAACAAACAATCAAATTCTCATAAAATATTTTTCCATCACAATATCTCAAAAGTAAGACTACTATAAAAATAATGAAAAAGTCAAAATTACTAAATTAAAGCACTAAAATCAGTAATATAAATTTCAACTTCATAAAGAAAATTATTAACCTCAAAGGAAAAATAGATTTTTGAAGAACTTTCAAAAAAAAATTAATTTTAGTGATTCCGGTTGTTATTCACACCAATCTGACATAAAGAGAAATTATAAACTAAAATGGATAACAATGAGAAATGAAAATCACAAATCAATAATATATGGCCGGTCACCATGGCCGAAGAAGAAATTTGAAAGAAAGACTTGGTTAGTAAAAGATTTAAGAGGAAATGAGCAAAAAGGAAAGATGGGTTAAGGGTAAAAAGAAGATTCGGTAAGATGATAACTTATTTTATAACTGAAAATTTATGTAACGATCCGACCGTCGTTTTGAGCTCTAGCGTGTCGTTCAACGGTTTGAGGCCATGAGCAGTTTCACTTCAGGTATTATGACTTGTACACGTGGTCGAAATTTGAATTTCCGGGAAGTTCGGAGTTGATATGGAAACGAAATTCTCATTTTGAAAGCTTTAAGTTGGAAGGATTGACTAGGGTCGAATTTTTTAGCAAACGACCTCGAAATCGAGATTTAAAGGTTCTACCAGGTTCGTATGATGATTTTGGACTTGGGCGTATGTCCAGATCGAGTTTTGGATGACTTGGGAGTGTTTCAACGCCTATTGTGTAAGTTATCATTTTGGAAGAATTTCATAACTTTGGGTTGAAGTGCATTTCAATATTATCGATGTTCGTTTGGGATATCGGAAGTGGACCTTTTGATATTGGGGTCGGATTCCGATTTTGGAAGTTGGAGTAGGCCCGTAATGTCAAATATGACTTGTGTGCAAAATTTGAGGTCAATTGGACGTGATTTGATAGGTTTCAGCATCGAATGTTAAAGTTTGAAGTTCTAAAGTTTATTAAGCTTGAGTTGGGTTGCGATTCATGATTTCGGCGTTGTTTGATGTAATTTAAGGCCTTGAACAGGTCCGCATTATGTTTTGGAACTTGTAGGTATAATTTAACAGGGTCCCGGGGGTCTCGGGTGGTTAACGGATCGAATTTGGAATTTGAAGAAGAATTGAGGCAGCTGATATTTGGTGTAACCGCACCTGCGAGGTTTTGGCCGCAGGTGCGGAGCCGCAGAAGCGGCCAAGGTGTCGTAGAAGCGGAGCGGGGCAGTCAGGGAAAGGACCGCATATGCGGTGTTTTTGGCCACATTGCGCAAGTGCAGAAGCGAAGAAATGGGCGCAGAAGCGGAAGAGGACCGCATGAACGGGATTTTGATCGCATCTACGGAGCGACTGTTGGTCCACAGGTGCAGAAGTCGGCTAGGTAGTGAGGTTTCTTTAAAGACGGGACTTGGCCCATTTTTCACTTGGTGGAGGCGATTTTTGAGAGCTTTAAGGAGGGATTTTTTTAGAGCAACACAAGGTAAGTGATTCCCACTTATTATAAGTTAAATACATGGTTTGTATAAGGATTTAAACATGGAAATTAGTAAAAATTGTGGGGTTTTGGTATAAAACCTAGAATTTGGTATTTTTACCACAAATTTGGGCATGGAATTGGGAAATAAATTATATATTTGAATTCATGGGGGTTATGGTAAGGTTTATCTTCGAAGATTTTTGGAATCCGGACACGTGAGCCCGAGGGTGATTTTATCGACTTTTCGAACGAAGTTGGAAAATTGTTATAAATTAGATTATAACGAGTATTAAGAGTATATATTTATGGGTTTGCACATTTATTGACTAGTTTTAGAGTGTTGGGCATATGTTTGAGTTGTCGGAAGGGCTTGGGAGCCGATTATGAAATTTCGGAGCGAGGTAAGTCTCCTTTCTTACAGTGTAAGAGGAAATTAACCCCATAGGTGAACTAAATTATTATGTGCTTCTATTTATGGGGGACTACGTACGAGGTGACGAGAGTCCGTACGTGATCTAAGCCCACGTATACCACTATTTAAGTAGCAAGGCAGGGTCGAAGCAGCTTTTACCCGACAGGGTCGGGATCGATATCCACATGGAGTTATGCAATGGGAGTCAGGTTTCTACTTGATTTAGTGGTGTTTCATGTTCTTAGTTGCTCTTCTAAACATGATTTGGTTTTGAATATATTCTAAGGTTGAGTCTAAAAAGTAATATTATCTAACCAACTACAATATTTTTGTGGATTTTTTTTATCAAATAATGAAAGGCACTAGGGTTGTAACTTACTCGTGGGCAAGTGACTAATGGGATCTAAATCTAGGACAAGCTTGTGAATTATGGGCAAATGACATAACCTCATACTAAATTACTCACCCAATACCTCTCGGTAATTTAGGTGACTATACCCGAATTGGATTTCTCAAGCCCAATTAGGTGTTCCAACAAATCAAATGAAATGACTCAAGTCGGGTATCACTATCTCTGGTTTTTACCCTTTTATTGGGGCTATCACTCTCGTGAGTTCACCCCAATACCTTGTTAGCCTATTTACCTAGACTTGGGTCATCTCTCTCAAGAATAACCCTAGTCAAAAAGGCATAAATTAGTGTTTGCAACCACTAATTCAGTCAATGAAGCATGAAATAGACTAAAAGCCATACACCCAATCACAAATTCATCCTAAAATAGAAGACCCACTAGTTACCCACACTAGGGTTGGGTCACAACCCTAGCTTGAAGGTCTAGTTACTCATTATCATGCAAGAAACTAAAATAGAAGATGAAATTAAACCCATAAATGTTTATTACAAGAAGAAAATATAAGAAGTATGGTAGAATCTAAGCTAAAATTACTCAAAACACTATTGACGAGCTCACTCTATTGTCTGATGACCTAAAAATGAGAAAAAGTTGTATTTATACTAAACTGAAAATACTGGACAAAATTCCCCCCCTTACGGAGATTTCGCTCCTAGCAGAATTTTAAGCGCTCGTGCGGATTGGCTTCCACTGCAGCGGAATAACAACCATTGCAACGTTTCTGGACCTGGATACTTTCTGCATCTCTATTTCGCCCCCAGCGGAATTTCACAGCGCCGCAGTGATTCCTGAAAGCGCGGCAACGTAATAATACGTTGACCGTGTTATTATGAATAACTTCAGGTTGGCAAGTCTCAGATCGTAGGAATCCGCTCCCAGCGGATATCTGAACGCTGCAGTAGTGAGGAAAACACTGCAGCGGAATTTTAGCGTGGGCAGCGGCTCAGTTGGGTCTCAAAAACACTGTTCTGGAATTTGTACCGGGATAGCGGATATAATTCCGTTGCAGCGAAGTGACAACCGCTGCAGCAGAATATTGGCTTGGACAACGCTTCTACTGGGTTCTGAGCGAGTGCAAGTTCTGCTCCTTTTTGAGTTAATATTAGTCAACATCTTCAATTCAACTCAAATCCTGCAATTTAAACAACTTGCATCAAATTTCAGGAGTATCTTAATGCAATTTTGCGTCAAAACCTAAGAAAACGAGAGTAAATAATAGGTACAAATCCCTAGTTATCAACTCCCTCAAACTTAAGTCTTTGCTTGTCTCAAGCAAACAAGATAACTCCCACCTCCGTAAACAAAAGAGAAAGTATTTCATCTATTCAAATATGACTTTATGACTTCATAAGAGTCTGAGCTCGTAGGCTCGTTGACGAGCCTCCTAGGTTTGGGTAATGTCTCTGCTAAGGCTGCTCCATTGTTTCCCTCCGAAGCTTCCCGGGATGGGGCATATTCACTTGTTTCAGATTGGTGGGGTGTTGGCCTTTTTCGTGTTTGCTTCTTCCCAATGGTCTTTGTCGGGCCTAATGGCGCTGCCTATTGTTTTCCCTTGCCCCGACCCCTAAAAAAGTCACCCCTTCCGGGTTGCTTGTCTGCTCCACCTCGTGCTCGAACCATTCTCTGTAGGTATGTAACGAAAGTTGTTAGAACATGGTACCTAAGTATCCAAAGAGCACAAGTCACAGTAATGCAGAGAATAAAACAGTGCTGGAAGAACAATTCCGCTGTCAGCGAAAAAATAACCGCTGCAGCGAAAGTGTCATCGCTGTCAGCGGAATATTGACTGCTGCAGCAGAAGTGGGGGTTCAAAATACCTCATCTTCTGATCTTTCAAACCACTTCCAGCGAAAAAATGACCGCTGCAGTGAAAGGCCACAACGGTCAGCGGATTTCTGGCCGCTTCAGCAGCTTTTATCAGTCAAGATAGTAGCAGATGGTTCCGTTGTCAGCGGGTTTTTTGTCCATTGCAGCGAAAAATGCATTTCAAATTGTTAAACTTCCAGATGATTCCACTGTCAGCGGATTTTGGTCCGCTGCAGCGGAATTCAACACCGATGAGGACTAACAGTGGTGTTCAACCTAGGGTTTTACCAATTTTTGCAAAATTTGACATGAAGCACATGTAATAAGAACCCTATATCCCCTTAGGCAAGAAGAAATCACTACCCCATTGGTTTTAACACATTGGTGAAACATGTTCAAGCATTAGGGCTTAAATGACTACTTTTCTAGAAAAGAAAACTAATAAGAACAAGCTAAAACTTAAAATCTACAATTAAAATCAATTAATATGAACATACCACTACTAGATGATGATGATGTCAAGATGTGAGAATTTTTGAAGCTTAGACGTACAGTGCAGAGCTTGAGCACAGTAAAATTTATCTATGAGAGCCAAATGGGTGAAAAGAGTAAAACGAGGGGGGCCCTGCATATTTGTAGGAGAGATCTGAGGGCCCACCGACTCACCTAGCGCGGCAGCAGAATTTTACCGCTGACCGCGCTTTTGTGCATTTGACAGAGCTGGGCACCAAAGATCTATGTTGTTAGCGGAATTTAGCCGCTACAACAGAATCCCACCGATGTCAGCGGATTTACAATCGCTGCAGTGGAATGGAGATCCATAGAGTTGTGACCTTTCTGGAATTTGGCTCAAACTTGGCGCGACAACGGAATGTTTTTCGCTGCAGCGGTTTTGTGACCACTGATCGCGAAAATCTGACGGCTACAGCGTTTTTGAACTGGTAGACCAATTTTTCCAGATTTTGTGCCTGCACTGCAATCACCAAATCCTACACCAACTTCATAAATAGCTTAGCTCAAGAAAAATCTACTATAAAAAAAAATAAAAAAAAAACACTTGGGTTTCCTCCCAAGAAGCGCCTGATTTAACGTCGCGGCACGACGCATGTTACCATGATCAAGTGAATTTCAACAAAGCCACCACGTGACTATCTTCAAATTTCCCCAAGTAGTGTTTGACCCGATGCCTGTTCACACGAAAAATTTCACGATTCTTGTTTTTTAGATCAAGGGCACCAAAGGGTGTAACCAATACTACCTCAAACGGACCACTCCACTTTGATGTGAGTTTGCCCGGAAAGAGACGAAGCCTTGAATTGAAGAGCAATACCAAGTCTCCCACTTTGAATTCCTGGTGCTTAGCATATTTGTCATGCAAATGCTTCATTTTCTCCTTGTACAAAGAGGAGCTTGCATAGACATGGAATCTAAACTCATCAAGCTCATTAAGGTGATAAACATGAAGATTTGCAGCAAAGTCCCAATCCAAGTTCAGCTTTTTCAAAGCCCAAAATGTCTTGTGCTCCAACTCAACCGGGAGGTGACATGCCTTACCATACACCAACCGGTACGGAGACATACCAATCGGGGTCTTGAAGGCAGTCCTATATGCCCAAAGTGCATCATCAAGCTTTTTAGACCAATCGGTTCTATTTTCATTCACGGTCTTGCACAAAATGTTCTTGATTTCCCAATTTGAGACTTCAACTTGCCCACTGGCTTGGGGATGTTAAGGAGTGGACACTTTGTGATTTACCCCATACTTGGCAAGCAACGAATCAAAAGCCCGATTGCAAAAATGAGATCCCCCGTCACTTATGATAGCTCGAGGAGTCCCAAATCATGTGAAAATATTTTTCTTGAGAAAGCCAACCACACTTCGGGCTTCATTATTGGGAAAAGCCACGACCTCAACCCATTTTGAAATATAATCCATATCCACGAGAATGTAGGTATTACCACAGAAGCTGACAAACGGACCCATGAAGTCAATGCCCCATGAAGTGTCGGAGTCGACCTCTCGTCACTAGTTCTTCGAGGTTAGACGGGATACTTAGTGGGTACACGTTGTTTTTGTACTCATACTACACTTGTTGCACATTTTATTGTGCATGTGCATTTATGTCTAATGGACTTGTGGGCGCGGTAGCGCGATTGATACGAGGACTTGGGTGAGCTGCATCTTATGAGATGAACCGCAACCAGCAAAGTCTCCTTCAGAGTACTTGTTTTTTTCTTTTCTGTCCAAACTTGTATTCCGGATAATTATTGTACTGCAGTTTAAATCCTAGTAATTGCTCATGCACTTATGACACCGGGTTCTAGGATAGTTATGAAACATTCAATATTGAAATTGGAAAAACATTTTTATTATTCTTTAAGGCTCATCTGTTACTAGTTAGATTGAATGAAATTTATGATTTCAAAAATATTATAATGAAAATTTAATTAACTATTTAATGTTGGCTTATCTGACAACGATATTTGACGTCATCACGACCTTTAATGGATTTTGGATCATGACAATTTATGTATGGAATTTGAATAGGAAAATAAAATTAAATGGATTATGGGATTGTAACTGAAATTTGTGCAAAAATTGCAAGATAATTCAAGTTTAATCATAGCCTATTATAATTCCAATCCAATCTCTGTAATCGAATTGTATGTCTTAAGTGTTGGAACGGTTACACATAAGGAAAAAATAGATGTTTAAAGTAGATAAATGAGAGAAAGAATAAAAAAATTAATAAAGAAAATAAATGTCTTTCCAATCCTAAGAGAGGTGTCGCATAGGCATTCCTATTCCCGCATTTATATTAATATATATATAATTATGTGATTTCTACATCTCATTTAGCCTTCTCAAAGTTGTTATCCGGTGACACTTTCTTGCTAATTTTCTTTTCAACGTGCATTAAGAACATGTGATTAATAATAATATTAAACAATTAAGAGAACTAAAAATCTGTTATGTCAAAAAAAGGAGAAAGATAACAAAAATAAGAGCATCAAGAAAAAAAATTTCAACCGTTAATCACTTATATTATTAAAAGTATTGTTATTACACATCAAAGTCTAAAAATAAATAAATTTGTAGTCACTTTCACCAAAAATCAGATGTATCTTCGTTAAAATAAATCAGATAATGGTACATACTAAATATTGTGTATAACAAATTGGTACATTATAAAAGAAAAAAAATAAACCATGCCTTATAAAGAAAGTACTAGAGTTTATTATTAGTTTTATTATTTAAAAAAAGAATAGGAGACACAAAAGAATAAACAGCACAAGAAAAAGGGAGAAGAGTCTACTTATTGTTATAGATAGGATTCTCTATGTTGCAGAAAGAATTCTAGGATCTGATCTATAAAGTTATCAGGAGAATTCGAGGAGATCTATTACTTTAGATAACTAAAAAATTAGATCAATCAAAAAATAATTTGGAAAGTTGTAAGATATTACACAAAGAAAAAATTAAAAATAAAAAAAGTCAATTTTTTTTCGCTACGATTCATTTAAAAGAACGGTAGAAACTAGAAAAAAAGAAAAAAAAGAAAGAGACTAATATCTGTGATGAACCATTTTAAAAGTATAAATTTATGGTGAGGATAGTTTTGTCTTGGATAAGTTAATTTTCTTACTTCTGCTTTTTCGAAGAAACTAGAATATTTTGTTTCTTCCCAAAAGCATAAAAATTGATTTTGCTGCTGGCTAAAAGCACTTCTCCATCTTGGCCAAACAACTCAGATTTCTAAATAAGTATTTTTTTGAGAAAAATAAATACTCTTAGCTTTCAAAAAGCTTGGCCAAACAAACTCTTAGCCTTCAATTACGACGGCTATGCGATTTAATACCTAAAGCTAATTGACCATAACTTTCTATTTTGCATTTACAAAAATATCGCAGGTTTGAAATTGTTCAAGAATAAAAAAATTAAAAATAAAACGAGAAGAGCCACAACTCCAGCTATGAAGTCTGCAGCTAGTTGCATTTTTCAAATTCGACTCCTATACAAGCGAAATTAGCTCTGCCCTTCAATAATGTACCAATTTAGTTTGTTAGTTGCTATTGTTTTGTGACGATTGCCGACCGGTAAGATAAAGAAGTTTGGGGATTATATACGATCAGAGACGGAGTCGTGATTTAAAATTAATGGTTTCAAGTTTTAAAATTTTCAGCATTAAACTTGTTATATTGTTAAAATTATGAATTCAAATCTAATATTTGTTAAATTTTTAATAGAATTTACATTCCTAGGGAGGTTCTTTGGAGATGCTTAGAGACTAGAGATGTACCTGTCGCATACAATAGGGTAATTAAGGACATGTACGATTGAGTCAAAACACGGGCAAGAACAGCGGGAGGGGACTCGGGGCACTTTCTAATAGAGGCGGGATTGCATAAAGGATTAACTCTTAGCCCTTTCCTATTTGCCTTGGTGATGGATGAGTTGACACAACACATTCAAGGGGAGGTACCTTGGTACATGTTATTTGTAGATGACATAGTACTGGTTAACGAGACACGAGGCAATGTTAACACTAGGCTGGAGGTCTGGAGGCAGACCCTGGAGTCTAAAAGTTTCAAGTTGAGCAGGACTAAATCAGAATATTTAAAGTGCAAGTTTAATGACGTGACTCGAGAGGATGATATTGAAGTGCGGCTGCGCACACAAGCCATGCCCAACAAAAAAAAGTTATAAGTATCTTGGGTCTATAATCTAAGGTTATGGGGAGTGACGCGAATTTTACACATCGTATTGCAGCGGGCAGATGAAGCATATCTCGGAGTCTAAAGGTTTCAAGTTGAGCAGGACTAAATCCGAATATTTGGAGTGCAAATTTAGAGACGTGACTGGGGATGCTGACATTGAAGTGAGGCTGGACACACAAGTCATGCCCGAGAGAAAAAGTTGTAAGTATCATGGGTCTATAATCTAAGAAATGGGGAGTGACGCGAATGTCACACATCGTATTGCAGCGGGTGGATGAAGTGGAGGCTCGCATCCGGCTTTTTGTGCGACAATAATGTGCCGTCAAGACTTAAAGGTAAGTTTTACAACGTAGTAGTTAGACCGACCATGTTGTACGTGCAGAGTATTAGCCAGTCAAGACTTCTCATGTTCAGAAGCTAAAAGTTACGGAGATGAGGATGCTGAGATAGATGTGTGGTCATATCAGGAGGAATAAGATTATGAATGAAGATATTCGAGATAAGGTGAGAGTGGCCTATGTGGTGGACAAGATACGGGAAGCTAGGATGAGATGATTCAGGTACGTGAAGAGGAGAATCATAAGTTGTCCCTGTGAGGAGGTGTGAGAGATTGAATAGCCGTGATAGTCCGAAGAAATATTAGGGAAACGTGATGAGACAGGACATGGTATGAAAAGACTTATGAGAGTTAATTAGTGCTTGACCAAACTATTAAAAATTGTTTCTAAGTGTATTTTTTTCAAAAGTAATTTTCAAGAAAGTAATTTTTCTAGAAGTAAGAAAAACTATTTTTTTATGCTTCTCGTCCTACTCATACAATTTTTTTGTTCATAAAAGCTTGATCAAATTTTTTTTGGAAAAGTTATGCTCGGCGAAACAAGCTATAAGACACCATTTTTTTGTGTTAATTAAGAGAGTCCAAGTAATTAACAGGAGATTTTCTAAATACAAAATTACCCTTATCCTTTAAATATATATATGTATCGTATCAAAGCAAATTTCTTTTCTTCCGTATCTAGGGTTTTGTTTGGAGCTTGGCATCTTTTTCAAACTAAAGCAGCCGCAGCCGCACTGTGCCCAAAGCAGTGAAACCCTAGCCATGGTATGATCCTCATCAACACAACTCCTATCTGTCTCTAGTGAACTGCACTTTTGATTTCCTTGCGTACTGATTCTGTTTATGTTTTGTTTGTTTTGGTGGTTTAATAATAATAAAAATAGTCGCTGGTTGCAAACGAAGAGTTTCAGCACATTCTTCGTGTGCAAAACACGAACGTTGATGGAAAGCAGAAGATCATGTTCGCTATGACCTCTATCAAAGGTATCGGTCGCCGTTTTGCTAACATTGCTTGCAAAAAAGCCGATATCGACATGAACAAGAGGTTAATTTTTTTCATTTTCCCTTTTTCTTTTATCATTGTTATTATTATTATTATTATTATTATTATCTAGATCCGAATTGATGTTTTCATTATTGCACATTTTTTATTACATAGCAGTTCTATATTTATTGTACTATATTTTTTACTTAGATGTAGCAATTGCTGTCAAATTTTGTTGCGTTTTAATTTTTCAACTGGAAGCTACGGTAGCACATTGAACAGACAAATTAAGATTGCTAATTAAGAGGTAATCAATAAAAAATGATATTGCTAAGTCCAACTAGTTTAGGATTGAGTCTTTGTTGATTAATTGACAGATCTCTTTTGAAGGAATTGGAAGATGAAATAAAATGTGACATCACTGGCTAAGCTGGGAGTAAATTGTATTGGAAAAACTAAAATAGGAGAGACAAGGAAATTTTAGAGAGACCAATGGTTGTTAGTATGGTGCTTTGGTGTTTGTTATTTATGCTAATAAAAACTGTTATTTATTTAAGTATCAATTAAAATGAAAAATAGATTGACGAAAATACTTTGGAAATATAAAAAATTGTTACTGACTGAGCTCGATCCATGGTGGGCCGTGGGTGATTGTCCTTGTATGTTCAAATTGGGATACCATTTTGGGGAGGGTCTTGTGTACTTGTGCATAGGAATACTTGGCTACTGGAAACTGCTAGCTGCTAAGCTTTTTGAAGAGAGAGCTATCCCCAAAGTAGTGATATTCTCCAATTTTCTGGGGAATGGACCCACCACCGACTGCATTGCTGAAGTAACGCAGGTTGGGGGTTTCACTCTGCTTGCATGCACCCAAAGGCTTGCCTCAAACATAATATATATAACTGTTTCAGAAATTGATATGGACAAACATCTTACTCTTTGAATAGGGAAAAGATTTTCTGAAGTAAACTCGTATGATCTGTATAAGAGTATGACATAACGACATCTGAATGAAAAATTTAAAGTGGTTTGTTAAACTTGACTGACATCATTTTTCCTGGTATAGGTTTTTACTTGTTCTATTTTGCTTAATTATAGTTTCTTCAGTTTCTTGTTTCACGTAATTGGATTTGTGTTCATTGGTTTTTTCTTGCGTTACATATATTGTTCTTTTTCTTTGTTCTATCTCTCCTCAATTGGTGCCCACTTTAATTGTGCTTTTACGTAAAGTCTCAATGTATACCTGGTTCTTGGATTGTCACCTTTGACAACACGTGTCACTGAGCTGAGTAAGAGGAAAACAGCGTTAGTTCTTTCTTGGAAGATTTTGTGGAGTCCCTTTCTCATCTTTTGCTAACAAACAGTTTTAGCTTTACAATGAATGGATCCGCAGATTGCCGAAATTGCTATCAAATACTTTTTTCTTTTCCCTGTACTGAAATCTTCGTGCGCATGATATTGTCTTGCTCTGTTCCATGGAAATTTCCAGGCTTACATAATTAAAACTATCTGTTTTTAGTGTTTCTGATAAGAAAGAACTCAAACCACCAAGTGATTATGTAGCAGTAGGTGTTGTGTTAAGAGCTTAGTGTTCCATATGATCTTTTCGAGCCGTATAGTTTAGCTTTTTGCAAGGTTATCTAAATTTCTGTCTGCTCTATCTCCTGTAGGGCCGGAGAACTCTCTGCTGCAGAGATTGACAGCTTGATGGTGGTTGTGGCTAATCCGCGTCAATTCAAAATCCCAGATTGGTTTTTGAACAGGCAGAAGGATTACAAGGATGGCAAGTTTTCTCAAGTTACATCTAATGCACTTGACATGAAACTCAGGGATGATCTGGAACGGCTGAAGAAGATCAGGTGTCTTATCAGGCCATGCTTTTGCTATTAACTTCTTTAGCTATACAAGTAGTCGCTCTGTGAATTGCGTTTTATGTCTTATATTTATTATGTCTCTTGCTCACAGGAATCACCGTGGTTTGCGTCACTACTGGGGCCTTCGTGTACGTGGTCAGCACACAAAGACCACTGGCCGCAGGGGGAAGACTGTTGGTGTCTCTAAGAAGAGATAAATCATCTACTTGCCAGTTCCTGTATGTTTTATGCTTCTCTTTAGTATGCGGAGTCCGAATACACTTACAGGAAGTTTATTAGGGTATTTTGTAATGTTTGCACTGAAATTTTCTTGTCTTGCCATTTGGAGGGTTATTAAATCCTCTGATGGCGTTGCAAGCAGTTGTTTACTGTGGGATCAAAGTTTTGCCGGTTGCGCTTGAATTATTACATTGATTGAGTACTTCTTATTGACATGCATCCCGTTTTTCTAAATAAATAGCAAGTAGCTCGAGACATCTAATGGCTCATTCTGATCCTCAAACCAATGCTGTCTGGTTGCATTGATTTGTTTGATGAACTGGGCAATACAGCGACTGTTTGCAGAAATAGCTTAGCGTGTTAAAGTTTTGGATTTGTTTGAAAACTTGTTATAGATAAGTTGTTGGGAAATAATTTTGGAATAATCCTGATTTAATTAGTTTTGACTCATATTTGTGTTAGTGTTTGTGCAAATCGACTTTGCGTTGACTTTTTGTTCTGAATACATTCTGGCCCTTTTGGTTTTGATTTTTCGGAAATTTCTCTAATTTCAATCTAAGCTGATTATTTTTGATTTTTGAAACATTCTGTACATGTTCCATTGTTTTGAACAGATCTAGTTGGTAAGGTGGTGTTCGTGGTGTAATTTAATTTTATTTTTACTTGCAAAAAAATTTCTAAATATTTAACTCAAACAACAACAACAAACTCTATGAAATCCCACAAGTTGGGTAAATATTTAACTCTAAACAACTTATAATATAAAACAAAGTTTTACATTTCGGATTTTGTGGCTTTAAAAAATCTTCTGGATGTTGCATCGACAAGTTTGAATCATTGATATTTACATAAAAGTTTAGGCGTTGTGATACACGGATATGAGTTTCTCAAAGTAAATATGGCTGATTGCACATTTTTCGATCACCACTGCTAGTTTAGTTGCTTTTTCACGATGCAGTTATGTAGAAGACCAACAGCATTTGGGTCATCTTTGCTCCAAATGTCATCATACGCAGTAAAATTCAATATATAGAGTATATATATATATATATATATATATATATAAAGTTTATACGGTTGCCCAATAAAAGTTTTCAGCAAAGGGATATCAATTGACACCCTTGGTTATTTATTTATTTATTCTAGTTCCATTTGGTTGATGGGAAAGGAAAGCGCGTGAAAACTTTCCTTCATTTGTTTAAACTTGAAAGCTAAAGGGTGTGTTTGGTATAATGGAAAATACGTGGAAAATATTTTTCAAAATTTTTTTTTTTGGAGAATAAGTAGTAATCTTATTCATTTTTTAGTATTTGGTACGCAAATTAAGGAGAATAACTTTTCAAGAGTATTCATAAATAATTTAGATACAAAACATGAAGCCATAAACTTTCAAACCAACAACCTTCCGAACCCACAAATTTCATATACTTTCGAACTGCTAAACTTTCAAAGCCGGGGACTTTCAAACTTATAAACTTTATAATTTTTAAACCCGTAAACTTTCAAAACATATAAACCTCCGAACTTTGGAGGGGGGGGGGGGG
>ML308624.1:0-25361 GCA_005239505.1 Nicotiana paniculata | reverse complement strand
TAAAGTGTGGGGTGGTAGGTTGGTTTTTGAGGAGAATAATTGAAATACGGAGAAAGGTGCACTGTTTGAAAAAAGTAAGAGTCACTCGAGAAAAAGATATATATATATATATATATATATATATATATATATATATATATATATATATAGAAAATAAATAGTTGTAGTGTTGTGAAGGAAAAAATATATATGGTGACTCTTAATGTAATTGTGCTTGAAGAAGTATGGGGTAATAACATTAATGTGAAGGTGGAGTTTGGCTTAATATAAGTTTGAGGTTGAATGCGAAAGTATATGTATTAATGTGATTAGGGAGGTGTAGTCACTCATATATCCAAATGTATCCTACCCGTCCCGCAGCCTACATTACAACCAAATAAAGTCCTACTTGATCCTAGATTAAATGAGCTCGATTAGTAGAGTAGTACACTATCCTATGGTGCATCTTTTGTGGCATATGAATATTATTTCTGAGAGCGAGTGAATTCTGTCTATCTTGAGTTCCTAAGTGTTCTTACAATTTTATTGTGTGTGGAACTAGCTCTTTGATTTGGTGAGGGCACATGATTCATGAAGGAAAGGTAATGTTGTTGACCTCTATGTTAGAGTAGTGAGTGGATTGTGAATAAAGCATGGTATATGTGAGTCGACTATTGAGGCGAGGATGTCACACCTCTGTGATTGAAATGTTTTAAAAATTCTTGGTATAACGTGTTAAGGGATTTTCTTAATAAGTTGTGTACATGAGTGTAGTTTGATTGCTTGAGGACGAGTAAATGTTTAAGTGTGGAGTATTGATGCGTGGCTAGAATTCATGGTTTAACATGTTATATGCCTTACATTTTATGTGCGTTAATGATAAAAATACACTTTGTATGTGCATAATGGAGTTTATTTCATGTGTAGGTGCATTGGAGATGGAAACCAAGCTAAATGGATGCAAATACATCAAAATACGCTTAAGAGTCGAAAAGGAAACACCCGGGCGTTTGGCCCCTAAAGCCAGGCTGTCCCTGGCGTTAGTGGGGAGTTTGTCCCCTAAAGCCAGGCTGACCCTGGCGTTAGGGGGCGTTTGGGCCCTAACGCCAGGCCTTCCCTGGCTTTAACGGGGCGTTTGAGCCCAAACGCCTGGGCCCCGATGTCCAGTCAATTCCGAGTTTTTAAGAGTTTAAGTGTTTCCCGGTTGGAATAGAAGTCTCCTACATGTTTAGGGTTTGTACTAAACATATAAATAGACCCCAAAACACAACTTTAAGGGGATTCGAAGAGAAGAAGCTTTGAAGAGAAGTAAAACATCGATTTGTACAACTTTTATTCATTACTTTGTAGTTTAATTATGCAAGTTATTTTGGNGAACCCGTTGGGGAATAAACTTATTGTGATATTAATATAGTTTTGATTGGTTGATGAATCTCTATTTGTTCAACTACGTTCTTGTTGTAGTTAATGGAATGGCCATCAATTAGTTGTTCCTATTTATTATGTATCTACTTGAGAGAGAGTGCATATTCTGGTAGTTGTTTGAACAACACCACTCCCAGAGTATAGACAAAAGTCATAACCGAGGGTTTAGAGGTTGGATTAGAGATAACGATACCTCGGGTGCAATCTAAAGTGAACTGTAATGCAATCTAGCTAGCATAACTTGAGAGAGTGCGTCTAGTAAATTATCATAATTACTTGGGAGAGATTTATGGTAGATAGAGTGTTCATGATTGATAGAGACAACTAATCAAACTATAATAAGTATCCGAGAAGGAAGTTCACCGACGGGGAAAACCATAACTTTAGACCTTTATTACAATTGTTTACACCTTATTGTAGTTAATCTGTAGTTTTAATATTTTCATTCAGTTGTAGTAGTTTAAACAACACCAAGTAACAGTTTAGTATTCTGACAGCTTGCTTGATACGTTAACTCCCTGTGGGATCGACTCTGGGCATAATACCCCGGATTATATTTGCAATGCCCGTTTTGTCTTTTATTAGACATAGTTGATCGTGATCAGAAGCATACGCAATTACTTTCCCATGTTGCATCAGGACACATTCTAACCCGACACCTGAGGCATCCCAATACACGTCATAACCATATGGACCCTCTGGAAGTGCTAGAACTAGCGCTGAAGTCAACATGTTTTTAAGCTCCTGGAAACTCCTCTCGCAAGCCTCCGTCCACTGAAACTTAGTTTCTTTCTGCGTCAACTTCGTTAATGGTGCTGAAAGAGAAGAAAAACCCTCTACGAACCTCCGGTAGTATCCTGCTAAGCCTAGAAATCTACGAATCTCTATTGGAGTGGTAGGTCTAGGCTAGGATTTCACAGCCTCAATCTTCTGAGTGTTTACCTTTATACCTCCATCGGATACAATGTGCCCCAATAATGCTACAGACTTCAACCAGAACTCACATTTAGTAAACTTAACATACAATTTATTATCATGGAGGGTTTGGAGTACCACTCGCAGGTCCACATGCTCATCCTTTGAACGTGAATAAACCAGAATATCATCAATAAAGACTATCACGAACATATCTAAATATGGCAGGAATAGGCTATTCATCAAGTCCATAAATACGGCAGGTGCATTCGTCAACCCGAAGGAAATGACAAGGAACTCTCTCCCGAACACTGACTTGGTGGTACCCCGACCTCAAATCTATCTTTTAAAAGCATCTAGCTCCCTGTAGATGATCAAACATGTCGTTTATCATTGGAAGTGGATACTTATTCTTAATAGTTACCTTGTTCAATTGCCTATAATCGATACATATCCACAGCGAGCCGTCTTTCTTCCGTACAAATAGTACCGGTGCACCCCAAGGTGAGGTACTGGGTCTGATGAAACCTTTCTCCAGTAAATCTTTTAACTGCTCCTTCAACTCTGTCAATTTGGTAGGTGCCATTCTATACGGAGGGATGGATATTGGTTGAGTTCCCGGAAGAAAATCGATGCCAAAATCAATCTCTCGCTCTGGAGGAATACCTGGAAGTTCATCTGGGAATAAATCAACTACTCTTTTACTACCGGAATAGACTAAAGTGTAGGTATCTCGGCATCTACATCTCTAACTCGCACAATATGATAAATTCACCCTTTTGCGATCATTTTCCTTGCCTTCAGATAGAAAATAAACCTACCTCTGGGTGTCGCTGTATTACCTACCCATTCAAGGACTGGCTCACCCAGAAAATAAAATCTAGCTATCTTTGCTCGACAATCAACTGTGGCATAGTAAGCTGCCAACCAATCCATGTCCATGATAGCATCAAAATCCAACATCTCTAGCTCAACTAGGTTGACTCAGATCTGACAACCTCAAACTATTACCGTACAACCTCGATAAACCCGTTTAGAAATAATCGGTTCTCCGACCGGTGTAGATACCACAAAAGGATCACTTATTATTTCAAGCACTATACTAAATTTACCCGCAACAAATGGGGTAATACACGTTAAAGTAGATCCTGGGTCTATCAAGGCATAAGCATCGTGAGAGAAAATGGTCAACATACCTGTCACAACGTCTGGTAAGGATTCCTAGTCTTGCCGACCCGCTAACGCATAACTACGACTCTAGTTAGCACCTGAACTGGAACCACTACCTCTGCCTAGACCTCTACCAGCCGAAGACTGAGACTCGCGCCCTGAAGGATGCACAGACATAGATGATCCTGATGTTGAATTTGCTGGTTGCGCCATACCCCCAGAATCTCTATTTGGGAAATCTCGCATCATATGCCCCGGATGTCCACATGTATAACAAGCATCAGAATCGGCTCGACATTGGCCCATGTTTCCTCTATCGTAGATGGCACACCACGACGGAAATGGCCATGTCTTCCCTGAACCTTGCTGTCGCTGCAAACCCGACGCCTGGGAGCTCTCACTTGGTCCTGACTGAGTGCAAAGGTAATAACTGTAACCCTGTAACTGAGATGGCGGAGGACTAGGCGGCCGTTCGAAGTACTAGGGCCTATAACTACCCTGAGACTGCTCCTGAGACCTGGAAAATCTCATCCTCTTACGCTGACCTGACTCAGTCCTCTCTGTACCCTACTGTCGAAGCCTACCCCTTTCTATATTCTGGGCAAATGCCTGAATCCGGGAGATATCCATATTATTTTGCAATGCAGCGGTGGCACATGCCTCGGTCAACTCTAGGTCCAGCCCTGCTATAAACCTGTGGATCCTGTCCCGCATAGTAGAAACTATGAATGGTGCATATCTGGCCAATGAGTCAAAATAGAGACTATACTCTCGAACACTCATATTTCCCTTCTTGAGGGCTAGAAACTGATCAAATCGAGCTTGTCGGATCTCCCACGGTAAGTACTGGTCAAGGAAGGCATCTAAAAAATTCTCCCAAATAACTGGAGGTGCATCACGTCCCCTGGACCTTTCCCATCCCTCGTACAAAAGGATGGCTATATCTCGGATTCGAAAAGCTGCTAACTCAACTGCATCTTTCTCCGTGGCATGCATAAACCGAAAGCTCCTGTGAAGCTGATCTATGAAATCCTGCGGGTCCTTTCTCTGATCTGTACCGTGAACTCTGGGGGACTCAAAGCAATGAACTCTCAGACCCCTTAGAAGATCCTACACTAGCGGATTCCCTAGCCTGTTTCTGGGTAGCTACTAACTGTGTCAACAAATGCACCACACTCCTAAAGTCCTGATCTGATGGAAGCGGAGGGGGAACTGGATGTGCGGTCTCCCTAGGAATCTCTTCAGGTGGCGGATGAGCCGGTAATGGCTGGGTAGGGGTCTCTCCCTGGGCCCATCTACTAAGGGTACCTGCTAGTCCCTTCACCAACTGTTGTTTCTCTCCTCTGGCTAGCCGTAGTCTTCCTAGTTACCGTCATCTGTGCATGCAAATGCCAACGCATAAGTTTAACTCAAATTTCCTATAACAAATTTCTACAACACGATTTAGATTTGAAAGAAGGGTAACCAACTCCTAAATGTCCTATAGTCCCTATAATGTGGTGTACCCCACATCTATAAACAAGACCCTACTAGACACGGTTTGTCGACTCCCTAGGACAGAACTGCTCTGATACCACTTTTGTCACGCCCCAAGCCTGGGGGCCAGACCGGCACCCGGTGCCTCATCTATCCTCGCGTACCAATTTGCGACTCAGGAATTCTGGACATATAATGTCATACTTTGGCCAGGGGCCACATTGCAAGACAATTTGTGAAGCAAAATATAAAACTGAATAGAGACTAACTCTGACTAAATGTCAACATAAAGCTGGGCCGGCAAGGCCGTCTTAACTACTATAACTGACAAGCCAACAAAATATACGTTCAGGGCCTACAAGCCCAACATACTGCACTAACTGACATGATATGTCTACAAGCCACTGCTGATGGATGTACTGCGATCGGAACATGGCCCCGACCTACGCATAACTTATTTACATATATACACAAGATGTACACAAAACTTCTAGACCTGGCAACTCCGAAGGATGGGGAGCTTACCGATAAAGCTAAAATCGGGAAACACCTATTGAGGAGGTCTGCCCGTCTGTCTGTTTGAGCCTGCACACATGAAATGCAGCGCCCCCAGAAAGGGACGTTAGTACGAAATATTTTATCGAGTATGTAAGGAAATATACTGAAAGCTGAAACTGAACTGATAATCTGAACATATGCTTACCTACTGATACTGACTCAACTCTCTCAATATAGTAAGTAAAATAGTTTTCCGGCCCTATAAGGATCGGTATATATATATATATAACTGCTCTGCCGTAGTAGGCTCGCTCATAGGCGCTCGGCTATACTAGGCCTTCTATCTCGGCCATGCTGGGCTCGCTCATAGGTGCTCGGCCACAGTAGGCTCAGTATATAACTTACCATCTGATCAGAGGTTGCCCAATAGGGGCATGCCCATCGATTATAGCTCGATGGTAATGAAAATACTATAATACTGTATATATAGACTCTCTACCCTCTTGACTGGAAAAAGGAAATGCTCAATTGAATATGAAGTCCCAATAAGGAGAATATTGTAACTTACAAGACTAGGAAAATATACGTAAATTTCGTAATATGAATTTCTCTTTATGCCTCATTATCAAACTCGTGTAATTACGAGATCATGCCAAAATGAAGGAAGGGCTTAGACTTAATATACCTGGAGTAGGGAAAAATCCATATGATATTCTTGGAAAAGGTTGCACCGTTCTCCCTTAGAACCACAAAATTTTTACGTAGCTAAGATTCTAATAATTCTTGTTGGATTTTTTTGTAGGTGTTTACCTTGAAAATGGTAATTACAATTATATTTGATTTTGTGGTTCTAAAAATACATGATATATTTTAATACCGGTTGTTTAGGCAGTAGATGCTAAGTCAGAGGTGAGAAAACAAAATAAAAGTGAAGGATAACAAGATTATGCAAACCGAGCAACGGAGAGACAGGGTCTCGAGGTCGGTCTGAATGTGTCTCGAGGTCGATCTTAGGGGCTCGATAATGGGCGGTCGAAAGTGATTCGACAGTTTCGTAGGCCTCTGAGATGACCTCTTTATGATCAATAATGAACAATGAATGAGGAACAATTAATGAACAATAAAATGAAAGATAATAAATCAATGAGACAATTGTAAAGAATGTTTGAGTTAGAAGGAAGATATGTTCTTAGTCTTGTGTATTGAGTATCATGTGTGTTACAAAGTGACAAGGGTCCCCTTTATATATGAGGAGGAATCCCAACATAGTACATGTGTAATTAATGCAAAGAAAGATGGATGGTATATCCATTTAATTCCACGGTACGTGCTTGTACTATTTTGTGTATTTTTCCAGCTTTAACCACGTGCCCTTTGGGAATTTGCCGCCTTTCCAAGTTGATCTTCGATTTGCACTGCGTTGACGTCAAGGGCCTTTGATATGCCCCCTCGATGCCAAAACTTGAGCCTTCGAGCCTTCTGAGCGTCATAATGACCGTAAAATTAGGCTCTCTGATTTTAGCCGTATACAGATAGTCGCGTTTCTTAGAATGAAGTGATAAGAAACGGTCTTGACTTTTTTGCCTCTTCGTCACCCTCATTATGACGTCAGTCCCTTCAGATAATTAAATGATGTGACATAAAATGCTGCGCAGAGGTCGCTGTCAACACAATTCTCGAGAAGCCCATGAACCGTCATAGGTTCGACCCTTTCGCTTCAAGCATGCCCAAAAGGCCTCTATAAATACTCCAATCACTCGCCTTTTCATAATTTTGCATCTTCTTCATCTTATCCAAGCCTTCAAATTTTAACTAAGTGCTTTCCGTTCTTAACTTCTTCCTGTGTATGTTTTTTCGTCTTCTTACTTCAAAACTTGATTGTTATCATGGCAAAAATTTCCAAAACGGTTCCACAAAAAGAGTGAGCCACTTCTTCATCACTCCGGTCTAAGGGCAAGTCAAAATCTCCTCCTACCATCGAGTAATGCATCCCTGGCCCTTTCGACACTATTTCTGAATTCACAATAGAAAAACCCCTTTCTACACCGGGCCGATGCGAGACCATGTCCCGATACATAAGTATAGTATCGGATATACAGAGGCTAAAACTTGACTGCCGCTGGGGGGAGGCGGCCCTAGTAGAGATATCTACAGCTGACGAAAGCATAGTCACGCATAAGGCTGGCTTTCTCAGTGTATATACATACCCCTTTACCTTAGGCCCCGTCGATTCTTCTTCTCCACCGATTGACCCGGTGATTCTTGATTTTTGGCATCAATACTGAGTGACACTCGGTCAGATTTATCCTTATTTTTGGAGGATCGTATACATGTTTTGACATATTGCCAACATGGTCGAGGGAATGACTTTCACCCTCGACCATCTGATCAGATTGTACAACCCTCGCCTTTTTCGCGGGGGCCTAATTAAACTGCACCGCCGATTCGCCAAGGCGTTCCTCGCCTGCATCGACAAGGATAAAGATCGGGGATGGATGAGCCGATTTGTTAGAATCAGAACTTTGGACGTCATCCCGTTGATAGACTGCCGTTCCCGGAGGAATGGAATATGAAACGTAAGTATCCCCATATTGATTATGCTTTACCACCTCTTTTTTATTTCTATCGGTTCTGAACACTCTTTCTTTCGACTGTGTAGCCAATGTCTGGTTCCCCGGCACAGTCCAGAACCCTCTGGGGTGGATCAGTCTTTTAGACTCTGCCTTTCCATATAACAAACGCGTATGACATGAGCTAGCTAAAACAAGGTGGCATGCAAAGAACCACAGTATGCTCTTGTCGCTATTGTTTTCTCATTCTTTGTAAGAACTTTTGATGATGATATTTTTTGACATAACACGTTTGTGCAGGACTTGGTGAAAGCGTGTTGATGAGGCCACCCCCACCTGGTGAGGAAGAGGCCCCAAAGACCGCCAAGGATAAGAAAAGGAAGAAGGAGGCCACGACGGAGTCTCCAAAATCAAAAAGGTTAAAGGCTTGGAAGCCCAGGACCGATGCCACGGTCTTGTCATCGATGGCCGCTGAGAGCCTGTAGGCCGAGGAAGAGAGTGATGATTCATGCCCTTTGGTATAAAGGGCAAAATGAAGCGTTGAGGCTTCGAGAGTTGTTGGGCAGTCATCTGCTGAGTTGGAGGCGGTCGATGCAGACTCGCCGTGTGTAGAGGAGACCCTCGAGGAGGGTTTGGCCGCAGTCCTCGAGATGCTCATCGGACATGGCATAGTCCGTGTTGAGGATATCGGAGGGCTTGCTACTAGAGCTTTCTAGGATCGGGAGTAAGTCTCGACAGAGGCTGATACAGCTGGTGGATTCCACTCGGGCCCGTCATTTTCTCCAGGGGAGATACGAGATGCCCAAGTTAGGGGTCTTCCTGGTTTGGAGACCTCTCATGGAGAGGATGGTGCATTTAGAGACTATTTCGAGGGGGTAAATGAGGAGAGTGATGTTGATTTCCCCGTTTCCCTCGAGGAAGCCGAGAGACTCTAAAAGCAGGTGACATTCGAGAAGTAATATGCTGTTCTTTGATTTTCTATTCTTGTTTTTCGATTTTCCTTCTGTGTGCTGCAGGTCAAGAAGCTGTATGACCAAGCCTTCTCCAAAATGCAAGTTGAGTTGACTCATCGTGGAGAGGAGCTTGAGAAGCTTATGTTAGAGTCGGTCGAGCTGGAGGCCTTATGTGCTCGAAAGGAGGAGGAATTGACCAACCTCCGGGCAAGCTTAGAGAGAGCGCTTCGGGAGAGGGCTGACTTCATCGAGCAGGTATACTGGTACCCACACTTCTATTTTTAGTCGCAATGCTTGGTGCTGATTGACTTGTTTTTTGCTTTTCAGATTAGGCAGAAGGACGCCCTGGTGGAGCGGCTTCGAGAGGAATTTGCGGCCAAGGATGCCAAAATCCTAGAGCTGGCTCGGCTGAATGATACCGCGGCTTTGGAGAGAGAGGCGCTTCAGGGGAAGCTATCCTCGATTCAAGACCTTCTTCGAGGTGCTCAGGAGGAGGCTGTTGCACTATCTGCGGTCAAGTCTGAGGCCAATGAATATGTCTCCTCATACAAGAGAGATGTTGATGTTGCGAATGATCGAGGCAGGGAGATATCCGAGAAGGCCGAGCTAAAGCTGGCTCGGGATGTTGCTTATTCCCACATTCAAGCCAGGAGGCAATCCCTCGAGGAAGTGAGCACTAAGGGCGTCGATCTCTCTGCCGAGATCGAAGAAGCCACGACCCTGGAGGAAGAATCAGAAATGTCGACTACGTCGGACGAGGGCTCTGAAAGCGACTCGGATAGCAGCGAAGGCGAAGAGTAGATTCTCCTGCTATTTTGCTTATTCTCTTTCTGTATATGGGAGCCTCGAGGTAACTTTTGTAGAAACATCTTTGTAAATGCATTTTTGAAATAAAATACCTCATTGTTACATATCTACAAACTTTGTTCTACAATGCTTGCACAAAAGTTGACTTTCAAGCTTCGACTTTTAGTCCTTCGGAACCCGTACTTGCAATAGAGGACCCCCTCGAGATCAGACGCCTTCTCGAGGTTAGGTCGGCATGGGAACTTCGATCCCTTGAACACTGTGCGACAGTTTCATTTATGTGATGTGACTGCGAAGTGATCAAGGTGGCCCCACCGGTACACTTCCCCAAACGTTATGAAAACTTTGCCAGAATTAAATGGCTTTCAAAGTAGTTGAATGGACACCGCTTTCTTTATATATATTCTTGCTTCCTCTTCATTCTATGTCTTGCGACTTTGGAAAACTAACTTTCCTCTCAACGTTCTATTTATTTTCTCATCTTGTGAAACTATTTTCATCTCTTCTTTTTTACCTTTGTTTGAGTAGTTATGGCTGCCGTGCCCGAATCCATTCACCAAGAAGAGCGAAATTCTACCTCTGCTCCTAGCCTGGCCGGTGGTACACCGCGGACGTATAGTGAGTTGACCTCGTACTGTTTTGCTCCGAAGAAAGACTTTGCATTAGAGAAAACCGTTGATGCCCCGGGCCATCGAGAGCATGCTTTGAGGTTTGTCCAATCGATAGAAGGAAACCACCTCGAGGCCGTGAGGAGGGACTACGACTGGGGGGGGGGATATGATGTTGTAGATACCTTCTCAAGAAGAGAACATCATGACTTATGTAGAGAGATTCTTGACCATGTATACGTACCCATTTACATTAGGCCCCCTCAACCGACTTGTGCTCGAATTTTGCAAAAGGTACCGAGTCACCTTGGCTCATATTCATCCATCATTTTGGCAGATAGTGCTAATGATGAGGTATTTTACTGAAAAGGCTGAGCTCGAGTTAACCCTCAGCCACCTTATTAGATTATATCGTCCTCGGCATTGTCGAGGCCTGATTGCGTTACGACGCCGGTCCACCAGGCCTTTCATTTCCAGCGATGATGAGGACTGAAAGAGAGGATGGATGAGTCGGTTTGTTCGAGTGAGGACCGTCGATATCATTCCAGCGGAGTTCCTACCATTTCCCAAAAAATGGAACTTCAAACGTAAGTGCCATGTCGTACCTTAGTGTCTTTTGTTCTTATCTATTTATAAGAGTGTTTCTTTTTCTCTAGGGGAGGTCCTCGATCTCGCGGACTTGACTCGGAGGCTGGCAGCTTCCTCAACATATGACGAACGCAAGTGGTGTGATCTGTCGAAGGGAAGACGGGAAGAAAAGCACCATGGTATGAGCCGCGTGGTTGACTTTTTGATGAATATTTACATTTGTGTGTACTAACTCTGCCACCGCAAGTGTTGGTGGGTTTCCCTAAATGAGGCCGTGTCCCTTCGAGGAGAGGGAAAGCCCGAGGGAGGACAATAAGCGAAAAAGATCCTCTAGAGATGAGGACATTCTCGATGAGGCGGGGCCTTCTCTGAGACATAAAGGAGAGGTCGTCGTTGAGGAGAGCTTTATATATGTCGGTCATTTTGCAAATATTAGCTCTCCTCAGGAGGATGATTCTTTGTCTACGGCTCAAGCTGGGGGGCCTTCCGAGGTTGCCGATTCTACCAGGCCTGAGACCTTTAATTTCTAAGAAGAGGTTCCTCGAGAGAGAAAGAGAAAGAGCCCTCCACCATCGTCTGCTTCTACCCTCAAAGGTACTTCGAGGGACGCTCGGGACCAAGGGCCGCCCAGAACAAGTGAGGTTTCGAGTGGGCATGCCCCTATTGAGAGCGGTTCAACTGGGGCTGATAGGGAAAGGCCAGTAGATGCATGTTCAACTTTTGGGGAGGCTCAACGGCTCTGTTCCGAGGTGAGTTTTGATCGGCCTTGTTGGCTTTTTAACTATGAATCTTCATTCTTTGAACTGAAGTTTCTCTTCTGTAGGTTCTTGACAAACTCAAGTTCGAGCTGCTTCGCTGTGAGACCAAGTTGGGGGAAGCTTTTGGTAAGGAAAAATCTCTCAAGCTTCTTTTCCATAAGAAGACAAAAGAGTTGATACATATTCGGGCGGAGATGCATCGGAGTCGGAACTATGACGACAATCTCGCGCGTCAGGTAACCCTTACCCTGAAGGAGTACGTGCTTCCTTTCTCGCTTTTGGGAACTAATGCTTTGGTACTAATGATTTGGTGCTTCAGTTGCAGGGAAAGACAGAAGTGTTAGAGCGCCTTTGGGGAGAAGCGGGCAAGTTAATTTCGAATACCAAGCATTGAAAGCGCAGATAGGCGTACATGTTACGGCCCAAAGGAATGCTTTGGCCAAGGCTGCTGCCCTCGAGATACAACTTCGTAATGCCCGAGAAGATAGCTCAATTCAAACGAGCAGGATTGCCAAGCTCTAGACTATTTTTTAAATCTGAAGTCCGAGGTCGTAGATGCCCGGGCTGAAGCTGAAGAAGTTCGGGCAAATACCGATAAGAAGGTGGTCGTTTATTTGAAAGATGCTGTCGATGCTCGGGCTGAGCTGAGGGGAAATTTTGACAGAGAGAGGAGGGGTAATGAGTATGCTCGATGTAGGTCTCGGAGGGAGACGCTCGAAGAGATTCATGCTAGGGTCTTAAATCTCTTGGAAGAGATAAAGCAGGCCAAGGAGGATGAGATCGACGCCAAGTTTTTCCTTTCTTCTGGTGCCGATGCTGGTATTTCAAGGCTTCCGAGGGAGCTGATCCCTAGAGTAGATTAGGTTTTCCTTCTTTGTTCTTTGTAAAAACTCCTGTGGAAGCGTTGTAAACGCATATTTGTAATGCACATACATATATGAAAGATTTTTATTTATTCTGATTTTCTTGTCGGTAATTAGCCCGATGCATTGGACTTCGAGATGAAACCCTTGGGGTTATAAATAGGCCCTGAGGGTTTTTAGGCTGGCCCGTGGGCTCTTACGCATCTGGGTCGGTACGACCTTCAGTGTGGCTGGCGACTCAGGCTCTTACGCGTTTGGCCCTTAGGGGATTTAGTTAACCATTTCGGGCTCATTCTCCGAGTCGGATTCGACTCGAGCTCATCGACCCTTAGGTTTTTAAATTGGCCCTGAGGCGTTTTGGGTCATTACGACCTGTAGCTGGCGACTTGGGCTCTTACACATTTGGCCCTCAAGCGCTTTAGTTAACCATTTCGGGCTCAGTATCCAAGTTGAATTCGACTCGAGCTCATTGGCCCTTAGGTTTTTATATCGGCCTTGAGGCATTTTGGGCCGGTACGACCTCTAGCTGGCGACTTGGGATCTTACGTGTTAGGTCCGTACGAGCTTCGGTGTAGCTGGCAACTCGGGCTCTTACGTATTAGGCCGGTACGACCTTTAGTGTAGCTGGTGACTTGGGCTCTTACGCTTTAGGTCGGTACGACCCTTAACCGGTTCTTTTCGAAGTTCTTTCAAAGTAATTGGAGGCCTGTGATTTTATGGCGATGGTCAGACGTCTCCGGGTTGCGTTAGTTTAGCCGGAGCCTTATGATGGTGGCCATTGTATTTGGCCATAGCCTTTTAGTCCCCAAGTGAGATAGCCTCGTAGTCTATATCGAGGGTATGACTTTTGAGGGGTCTTACAAGTTCGGTATATAGCCTTGACTTTATATCGAGATTATGCCTTTTTAAGGTCTTATGAGTCAGTACATGCCTTGCTTGAGGTCTTATAGTTTTGATGTTTCCTCATGGAGGGCTTATGAGTTTTAAGTTTCCAGCCCTGAGGTCTTATGGCTAAGAGCCGTCAATCGACGATAGTCCCCGAGTCGGAGTTGATATTGCCTCATAGAGGGCTTATGTTGTTGATGTTTCCTCGTGGAGGGCTTATGAGTTTGAAGTTGCTGACCCTGAGGTCTTACGGCTTCGATTTAGACAACTTGATGAGCCGACAGTAGAGGACAGTCCCCGAGTTGGAGTTGATATTGCCTCATGGAGGGCTTATGTGCTTGAAGTTGTCGGCCCTGAGGTCTTATGGCTTCGAGTTTTTGGTGACTCGATGGGGTGACTATCGAGGACAGTTCCCGAGTGGTCGGTAGATTTTGGGCCCTGGGGCCGCTTCTTGTAAAAATAGCAAACTTTTCTAACGCATGAAGTTTTTGATGATAAAAGATTCTTCTCTGATTACTTGGTACAAGTTTACATGTTTTTACCATCGAGGGTTCGATTTTTCTATGTGGACACGGGTCATTCGACCGTTTGGTCCAATACATCATTCTCCTATCGAGACCCTTTTTGGCATATTTTAGTGATCTCCCAGGGGGATGCCCCCCAGTATTTGAGGTTGATCGGAGAGAAGCCTTGAATACTTGGCGAGTTCTCCTCAAGTAGCATATGGGTATTGCCTCGTTAAAAACCTCGTCGTTAAAACCCATTTGGGATAAAATCCGACGTGAGGGAAAGAGAGCGCAACGCATTCTTTAAAACCTAAAACATTCGAGCTGGAGGGTTCTCTGATTCTTTTCAATCGAACACCTGTACATAGGTTAGTGTAAACGTGAAGTAAAGAGGGAGAGGATTGTACCTTAATCTTGGTGGCGTTCAAGCCTCGATATGCTTTAGTTACTCGTTCCAAGGACGCGACACGGTACTTTAATTGAGGATGCAGTTTGTGATTGCTTACTCGGCTACTTGCTTGTTTTTTGGCTCCTTCGATGTAGAAGGTGCTGGCGTCTGCGCCACGTCGTGCACTGCGAACATTTATTTTACCGCGTGTTGTTCCCCGTACACCGTTTTTATTCCATCCTTCGTGGGGAACTTCATTATTTGATGAAGGGTTGCCGGTACCGCCCTTATGCTGTGAATCCATGGCCTTCCGAGCAATGCATTGTAGCTCATATCGCCTTCGATGACATGAAACTTGGTGTTTTGAGTTGTACCGGCCATACTGATTGGGAGGGTGATTTCCTCTTTTGTTGTTTCACTCGCCATGTTGAATCCGTTAAGGACACGGGAGGCGGGCACGATCTGGTTGAGCAAATCGAGTTGCTCTACCACCCTCGACCGAATTATGTTGGCCGAGCTACTTGGATCCACAAGCACACGTTTAATTTGAAATTTATTCAAAATAAAAGAAATTACCAATGCATCATTGTGAGGTTGAGACAAGGTCTCGACGTCCTCTTCGCTGAATAAAAGGGCATCTTCAGGTATGTAGCTGCGAGTTCGCTTTTCCCTGGTGATGGATACTTTTGTTCGTTTGAAAATGGGTCCTTGGGGGACGTCAAATCCTCCAATAATCATTTGGATGACGTGTTGTGGTTCTTCTGTTTCATTTTCTTGTTTGCCTTTCTTTCCCGGAATTGGTTTTTGGCTCGGTCACTGAGGAACTCTCGAAGGTGCCCTTTGCTAATCATGGCAAATGAATCTATCGAGTTCGGGGGCAGGTTATGGTACCACATCATGGCCCCTTTGGATAGTGTTTCTCCGAATTTTTTCAACAGAACCAATTTAATCTCGTCATCTCTTAGGTCGTTCCCTTTCACAGCACAAGTGTAGGCAGTGATGTGCTTGTTGGAGTCCGAGGTCCCGTTGTATTTCGGGAGATCGGGCATTCTTAATTTCTTTGGGATGGGCTTCGGAGCCGCACTTGATGGGAATGGATTTTGCACGAAATTCTTTGAATCTACTCCCTTAAGAATCGGCGGTGCGCCCGGGATCTGATCGACCCTCGAGTTATAGGTATCCACCTTTTTGTCATTGGCTTATATCTTCTTTTTGCCTGATTAAACCCTCTTTGTGAGGTCCTCGAGCATCTTCATAATAGCAGGGTCGGCTGCTGACACATTGTTGCTTGACCTCTCCGGTGCCTGTTCACTTCGGGAAGCCGTTTCCGGTGGCGCTGTGCTTGGAGTTTTTTGATGGCTTTGTAGCTGAGTAATAGCCACCTGTTGTGCTTGCAACATCTCAAAAATGACGTGAAGGCTAACTTCTCTTTCCCTTAGAGCAGGGGCTCTCTATGCTTCAAGCTGGTCTCCCTCGCGCACACCTCCGTCTGTATGAGAGCTTACATCGACATGTTGAGCGTTGCGCGAGCCTTCATCGATGGGGATTTGCACCGGTGCCCCTTCAGGGTTTTGTGGTGGTACACCGGTACCTGAAGTAGTTGCGCTGTTCTCCCCATGATCCTCAGGGCCGTTGTTTTCATGTGCATTCACTGAGTTAGACATCTTCTGACCTGAAATTGATGATTCTTGGACAAGAAAAAGTGTAAAGAATAACTTGTGTTTTTAGAAAACCAGCACTAAAACAATCACTATTATTTTTAGCCCCACGGTCGGCACCAAAGTGTTTACCTTGAAAATGGTAATTATAATTATATTTAATTTTATGGTTCTAAAAATACGTGATATATTCTAATACCGGTTGTTTAGGCAGTAGATGCTAAGTGAGAAGTTAGAAAAAGAAATAAAAGCAACACGATTATGCAAACCGAGCAGCGGAGAGACAGGGTCTTGAGGTCGGTCTGAATGTGTCTCGAGGTCGATCTTAGGGGCTCGATAATGGGCAGTCGAAAGTGATTCAACACTATCGTAGGCCTCTGAGGCGGCCTCTTTATGATCAATAATGAGCAATGAATGAGGAACAATTAATGAACAATAAAATGAAAGATAATAAATCAATGAGACAATTGTAAAGAATGTTTGAGTTTGAAGGCAGAGAATATTCTTAGTCTTGTGTATTGAGTATTATGTGTGTTACAAAGTGACAAGGGTCCCCTTTATATATGAGGGGGAATCCCAACATAATACATGTGTAATTAATACAAAGAGAGGTGGCTGGTATATCCATTTAATGTCACGATACGAGCTTGTACTATTTTGTGCATTTTGCCAACTTTAACCACGTGCCCTTTGGGAATTTCCTACCTTTCCACGTTGATCTTCGATTTTCACTGTCTCGAGGTCGAGGGCCTTCGATATGCCCGCTCAATGACAAAACTCGAGCCTTTTGAGCGTCGTAATGACCATAAAATCGGGCTCTCCGAGTTTAGCCATATACAGTAGGAATTGGTTGCAAGAAGTCACGTTGTAGTATTTTTTTGTAGGATTGTGTATGGATTTGCAAGAAATCATATTGCTAATGTGTAAAACTTCACATCTGATTGTGATATGGTTTGTATTGGAAGTCTTAAAATTGAGGTGTCTTGACATTAATGTATTAGGTTGCCACCTAATAAGAAATGACTAAGAGTCATTTGACTAGATGTGGCTTGCTTCCACGTGGGGGTGGGGTGGGGTGGGGTGGAAATTTTAATCTTTATCCAACTTATTAGTTAATTAGGTAATGTTCCGCTACCCGGTAATTAACCAATTACCCGGATAATTAAGAATTGTCTCAAATTACTTAAAATCCTACTCATTTTTAATATACCTTATACATTATACTATCACGGTCATATGGTACCTTGTATGGTACTAGTCCATAAATATCGGGTATTATAGCTCGGACCGTATTTTATCCCAAATAGACAACCTTCAACGAAACTCATTTTCTTTAATTTGTGTACCCTTTATCCTTCATGGCACTTACTTATCGCTTGTTTTAAATAGTATAAATATGCTACCTCTGTGTCAATTAACTGAAGATGAAACTTTAACGTACGAGAAGTGCGAGATGTAACACAGAGTATGTCATCTGTGTCCAGATGCCCTCGATCCACTCCTTTAGCCGGGGACAACATTTGGAAACCGGGCAACAGCTGCACAACCACAAGTATGAATGAGAAGAAAGAAAATGAAGAAAAAATTGACTCTTAAGGAGAGACTACACTTACGAGATGCATTCCACTTCTCAGGGAATGGCATGGACTGGGGACGGATCAAGTCTTCGGTCTTCACCCGAACAAAGCATTCCTGCCAGCCCCGGTCTCAATCTTCACCAATGCTCGAAAAGGGGCCTTACTGGCCCGGCGAGTAAGCTTGATTAGTCCCCCTCAGAAATATTGGGGACTGCATAAGTGGAGTAGATGATCGATGGTGAACCGACGATACTTAGCCGTATTCACGAAGTAACGAAGGAGGATCACGATCCTCCATAGAGATAGGTGGATTTGCCCGAGACACACCTCGTACCTCTTGCAAAAGTCCAAAACAACCAGGTCCACTGGGCCTAGTGTGAAAGGGTAAGTGTAAACACTTAAGTACCCCTATACTTGGGTAGTAATGACATCCTCGGGCACGAGGACTACTACGTCCTTACCTTCCCAATTATAGTCCTTTCGGACCACGGGAAGGACGTCTTCAGTCACGGAAGATATGTAACTTGATGCTCCTTCGTCTCGATCCTGTTTACGTGAGGGCTTCTCGACCTTAAAGTCGTCTACAATTGAGCATCCCCGGGGAGTAAAAATTTATAAGGGAGGCTCAGGGGCCGGTTTGTCGGCAGCCACCTCGGGAGCAGTTGTTTTGGGAATAAAAGCTATTTTTGTTGTAGTGAACTACTTCAGGAGTAGCCGCCTCAGTATTGGCGGCCGGTTGGGAAGATGAAGAGGCAACTTGTTGAGGGATAGATTTAGATCTTGTAGCCATTGTTTCCTGGAGAATTTTGAAAATTTAAAGAAAGATACAAAGGTTTGAAAGAACGATTTTGAAGGATGAAGAACATAGTATGAAAAGATTTGAAGGAAATCTGGATAAAACCTAAGAACAACTATGAGAAACTGAATATTAAGGATGAAGATATGAAGGTTGATAATAGCTAAGGAATTCCGAGGCAGAAGCTTGTTCGGAAAGTTAGAAAGGAACAGAGGATGGAAGCTTTTATAAGGAAGTGGGAGACGCTTCGCAATCGGAGGCAACCAGCCGATGATTGACACGTGTCCAAAGTCAGAACGACGCGACTGATGGGCCATTTCGACTTCTTCATCGTAACGTATGGAGTAAGGAACTGGAGAACATCTATTGTTTCCCATTATTTCGGTAAACCTACTCTATGAGAAACGAGGGGACTATCTGTATATGGGTAAAACCGGGCTAATGAGCACCCCAATCTTCCGGTGAGGCAAACGAAGCAAGGACATGACTGCAAGGAAGTGGAATCGAAGCCAGAAGCTTCTCGTATCATGGCTCGAACAGAACACCTGCCCTTGGAAACATCGAGAACACACCCCCGGGTCCGGTTAGAGTTCCAAGACCTTGGAGAACATTACCAAACGATCGCGCACGATTAACAAAGGGCTATGATATCCGCGTAAAACGGGATATCACGACATGAATCTCAGCCCCTATCGGCAACCGATCAGTGATTAGTAAAAAGGAATATTTTTACCTTTCTTAGAATTGTACTTAGGATAAAACTCTCCTACTATATAAAGGGGAAGCTGATTATTCAATAGGGACACTGTAACACGCATGCCAAGACAATATACATCTATTTTTATCTGTTTGTAAAAGTTATTATTTTGGTTCATAAGTTCTTCATAAGCATTGGTTCGGACTCGAAGGTGAGCTTCTTGTTAAGCCTTTAACTGAGCTTGGGCTCACTATCATCACTAGGTTTGGAAGTTTGTTATGTTCTTTATTTGCTTATCTTACGTCATTAATCACTTGTATTGAATTAGTCTACATATCCTTAAAACCGCGTATAAATTCAATTATTATCTATTTTTTTAAGGATAAACAGTGTTGAAGGCTGAGGAAACCAACGATGTTTACGAAATTAGTCTAGAATATACTTGGCGCAATTCACAACTTATACGTCGCTTTAGTAACATAAAAAAGTGGGCATATATATAAATGTTTAAAGAAAAAAAGAAAAAGGGAAAAGAAAGAAAGAAGAAAACTCGCTATTTTGATTTTTTTTCAAATAAAGTGTACTTTAGTTATAGACTTTTTTTGTTTAACCACCTGATTCGTATTCAATTAATTTAGAATTGTGCATGTAGTGGCTATTTAGGGGAGAAATGCTCCCTGGTCGATTCGAAGACGTCTGGTTCAGACAGGAAAGATCTTAGGAGAGCTAGCTAAGAAAATCTAGTATATGGAAAGATACACATTTAAGGGATAAAAATACATTAATTTGAGAAAATTGTCTGATGAATAAGAATTTTTTCAAGACCGTTGACTGAATTCTACCAGAAAGAGGAAAAGAACAAGAAGTAGTTTCTTGGTGCTACTCCATTTGCCAAGTTACAGTAAAATGTTTGTTGAAAAAGTTGAGATTAAGCCAATGACAAACTAGTTTCAAAATCTCTCAGAAAGTGAGTCAAAGGAAGCATAATTCTAACTTATTCTGTAAAAAAAATAAAGAAGAAGTAAAAGAAATAAATTAATAGTATTAGTTATGTCATTTTCATGTAATACTTGGGAGGAGTCATTTCAATATTGACTATTTTTAGAAGAGCTTCGAGGAATTTTCTTGGTGAAAATTGAAAAGATCCTACATTTAAAATACCAAAGTTTAACCTGTTTTCAAACTCAAATATATGCTCATATATCTGTTTCATATTCATGTTCTGGACTAACCTTTGTCAGCATCCACAGTATTTCAGGCCATGCACATATTGTTTGGAGGAAGAATATACATACCTATTCTTTTAAATTTCTATTGGATAAAAAGATGAACAATATTGAGAAAGCTCGTGGGTCCATAGATGGATCTGGCACAAGCGCAATAAACTAGCCGAACACCAAAGGGGCGCATATATCCTTTCGACTAGAGGTTCAACTGAACACAAAACCTTCGAGACTTACGGTAAATTTATATGTGAAAATTATTAAAATCTTAATATATATTTAAACTCATAATTTTAAACAGTAAATAAATTTAATGCTAAAGATCTAAAAAGATGAACTCATTAAATATAAATCTTGGATCTGCTTCAATCATGTAAAATGATATGATCTGTACACTTCTAACAAGGTTTTGAGTTCGAGTAATACGAATGAAAAAAATCTGGTATATATGAAACATTTTCTCCTTTGATGTACCTTACACGAAAATCGATTTAGTTAGCGCCCTAATACGAATATCGAATAAAAAATAAGGAAACAAATGAACAAGCCGACCCCACCATTACTGCCGAGTGCCGACGCGGTCGGCATCTACAACTAAGCTATCATGTGGCTTCACATATACTGCGTGATTATCTACACGTACTTCACTTATTTTTATACTGCTTAAAAGTTCCAACAATGAATCCACAACTTATACGTCGTGAGTTATGAATTATAATAGTAAATTATGAAATACATTTTTTTTTGGCAAGTTGGATAATTAATAACACAAATACGCAAAGATTTGAGGTGACTATTTATATTTGTCTTTTTACCTTATATACTCCATAAGATTTGAGGGATAAGCCGTCAGTTTCTACTGAATTTGCGACTTTCACCGTAAGTTTGTACTGGTTAAAGTTATCTTAGACGACTCTAATATTTCAAAATCAGTGGATATATAGTACCACCGCATTCAAAGGATAGAGGCGGACCTATGTTTGGAGTAGAGAGGTCACTGGACCTCGTTAACTTAGGTAAAAATTCTTGATATATATGTACATATGTTATATTTTACTTGGAAGCCTTAAGATCAAAAGTCAAATGGAGGTACTAGTTGAGCAGTCCGCTCATGTGTCCCCGACATTTTAAATCCTCAATCCGTCTCTGACCGCATGATTTCTTTTGATAGGGTTTGGAATAATCAGTATAAACATATAATTGAGGTTTCCATTATGTAAATAGATTTTATAAGCTGAATACAATGGATGCGGTCTGATCTACTGTTATATATACACATTATACACGTACACAGTGCTAATTAATGAGGGTTTCTTTAATAAACATTTCTGATGTTACATTTAGTTCAAACCACAGTTGACATAGAACAAGGAACAAGTGTATTATATACGTAATTACTATCCCAGAAAAAGAAAATAACACCTAATTAATACCAACATGTACTTTTTTCTCTTTTCTTTATTATCAACATGTATTTCACTATGTCGACATCATCTTACTACAAACTACGTTTAAAAAATAAAAAAAATGCGTGTTTTATGCCAACAATGTTTTTGAAACTTTTTTTCAGCTTTGGTTAGAGATCTTGTATATTAGTCTATTGGAAAATCTGAAATTTTAATAAAGTTACGTATTATTTTTAGAAAATGCATAATTTTTTTGAAGACAAATTATTTATATTGATATGCATCAGACGTAGTTCTGAATAAAGTGAAATACGCTTAACTGAGCATAGTACTAGTTTAACACTGGAACATATGTAGTCCATTGATTGGTTAAAGCTATACCATTATTTCACACCTTTTGAAAGTGATCAATAATATTTAACTGAAACGAAAGTCTAATTGGCCAACTTAGTGTAAACAATACCTGGAAAAAGATGTTAGCGTGAGCATATATAAAAAGAAGTTTTGACTAGAATATATTTACATGTCTCTCTAACATTTGACACTGTACTATAGTATACCAAATTAAATTTCATTTTTTTTCCATTGAAAAAATGGCTCAAAACGATGAAGGAAGTAGTAGCAAGGAACAAGATCGTTTGTTGCCTATAGCCAACGTTGGTCGTATAATGAAACAAATATTACCACCAAATGCAAAAATCTCAAAAGAAGCAAAAGAAACAATGCAAGAATGTGTATCTGAGTTCATCGGATTTGTGACCGGTGAAGCATCGGAGAAGTGCCGGAAAGAACGCCGGAAAACGGTTAACGGCGACGACGTTTGTTGGGCTTTGGGAACTCTAGGGTTTGATTATTATGGTGGTGCAATGAAGAGGTATTTGCATAGATATAGAGAGAGTGAAAATGAGAAAGTAAATCAAGAAAGAGTTGACAATAATAGTGAAGAATTGGAAGAACGTCCAATAGGAGGATCTCAACCAAGAAACTATAATCTCGATTAATTAGGGTTAAAATTAATTAATTCTCTCATATTTTTGTTTCTCTTGATTTTAATTCTCCTTTTTTTATAATTGTTTCTTCCATAATTTCTAATTACAAAGGTTTGTATTTTTTCAAATGGAATCATGTTGAATTAAAACATTCATTTCATAGTCAAGTTGATTGAATGATTTCTCATATAAGAATTAAAGTTTTACCTTCTTTTTTTTTTTTTTTTTTTTTTTTTTTAGGGTATGGATTCACTTGATATTATACTGCAGGTTTGAATTAAGCACCTGCGGTTCTATGAATTGAAGCAGATCAGGTAAGCAGAAACAGTACTAGATTAAAGCAGTATTAATTTCTCTCTCTCTCTCTATATATATATATATATTTTTTTTTTTGGTCTCGAATCGATTTGTTTCCTTAGAAATTTGCAACTTTATGGTTGTGTTTGATATGGAAAAAAAAAATTACTATTCAACAATCAATAAAAGTTAAAAACTATTTCAAATGAACTATTGGAGAAAAACATAAGTGGGGAAAGTCATTTTACCTCTTTTGATGGAAAATATTTTTCAAGAAAGTGTATATTTTTCTGTTTGGTTGTCGGAAAATGACTTGTTTTCTGAAAAATATTTTTAGAAAAATGTTTTCCATGGTACCAAATAATACACCCTATGTACATAGGCTATATACTACTAATTTGGAAATATAAACAAGATCATATGGTTCATGCCATTGGCTTGAAGACTTGATGAGTACTGATTGGTCCTTAACTTAGGCTAGCTTTCCCTTTCTTTAGGGTTTGTTTGGTTTGAAGTGGGAAATAGGAAAGGAAAAATGGAACAGAAGATGCTGATCTAGAGAAAAAATTACTACTACTATATATATGTGTTTACATCTTATTCAGTGTTTCTATTCTCGTTCCTTTCATTCCAGTCCTAATTAATTACAACCCTAATTCCCCCAATGAGTATATACAATATACATTGAAACAAAAATCAAAAGATTGGTCCAGAAATTTCGAAAGGTGATTGTCCAAAATTGCGTCAAATAATCCTCCAAAAATTAATTTCATCTATACAAAATAGTTGAAGAAATTAAATGGACTTGGATAACATTAGATTTAGATAATGATCAAAGGAGATATAAATATTAATTTAGTTAAATGAATTGTATGGACCCCTTGTTAGTGACTCAGATACTAATAGGAGAATTTCTAAATCAACATTTAAGGTGAGCTTTGAATAGATTCAAAGAACAGAAAATACAAGTTGATATATATATATATATATGAGACGAGTTACTTTCGTAGTTATTAGTCTTCTTTCCTTTGCTTTCTATTCCTTTTAGAAGTTAATGGACGAGAATGATTTCATTGTTGTTTTTTCTTGGTAGGTAACGTCGGCATACATTGTATCTCATCCTTTCTAGACTCTATCCACTTTAGATCCTACTCGTAGGATCGTCATACCGGATATTTTGTTATTGTTTTATTGTTCTTTTCGGGTGTAGACAAAATATTCTAAGTATTGATCAGGAGGTAAAAACCAACTGTTGTCCTACACATGAAATTAGATGTATAAAGCCGCTAGGCTGCAATTCTGTCATGAAATTATACTCGGTACAAATTCAAAATTTAGATGATGTGAATACTGAATTGAGAATATATTCTAAAATGTACACCACCTTACTCTATTTATACTTAGTTGTGCCACATGTATATGAAGTCGAATAAAAAAGAACTAGATTATGCCTAACCTGCAAATTTATATGGTTGAGTTTGTCACTAATATAATTATACTTTGAGTAAGTTTTTCATTAAACAAAAGCATGCTGTTCAGTGAAACTTAAATGGAAGGATTAGGATATGCAGAAAGTTCCTGCTTCGTTTCCTAAGGTACTGTTCAGTGAAACTTAAGTGATGTTTAATTACCTAAAAATGAGAGTTTAAGAGCAACGGTAAAATTTTCCTCTTATGACCTATAAGTCATGGGTTCGAGTCGTGGAATCAGTCATTGATGCTTGCATTAGGGGAGATTGCCTACATCACATCTCCTTGAGTGCGGGTCTTCCTCGGATCCTGATGAACACAAAATATTTCGTGCACCTGACATTTTTTTCTGTTTTTAATAAATACTACGTAATAAGTCGGAACTATTTGATAAAACCAATCATAAAAGAGAAAACTGTTACCACATATATTTAGTTATTCAATGGAGAATGACTTCTACTGTTTTTCATTGAGAACTGTTTTTGAAATGCACCAATATTGATTATTGTAAGAGTAAGATATCACATTGTAGCAAACAGAATTGTTCTATGTGCCCCGTTACTAATTAAACATAGGAAACATCGTACCCAATACAAAACATGTCGCAATTTTTGCAGACATGGAAAATACAAATACTTTAATTTTGTCGAAACCCTTGTGTTGGTAAACCAAGAAAGGAAGAACCAGTGGCTAAGTCAGGAAATTCAATAAGGATGTTCAAATTTTGAATGCCCTTTGCCAGTGAGCTATGCAAGGGTGTTCAAAGTCTATTTTTAATTTATAACAAATAATATTTTACCGTATACATTGTTAACTCTCTGTATTTGTAAAACAATTCTGGAAATAATAAAATAAATAAA